>NNCF01131266.1:239701-252741 GCA_002313205.1 Laupala kohalensis | reverse complement strand
ATAATTGGTATATTACTATATACCAATTCTCATGTGCCCTGCTATACATTAATTCTTATTACATACCTTGTAATCCTCGCTCCATATACATTAATTCTATCCACATACTCAATCGAACATTGACCTCATTACACCCTTCCAAATCCATCATCATACTACATACACTCAAATAATACTGACACTGAATACCAACAAACCCCTTATTGCACAAGCGCACCCGTGCTCGGATCCTCTGCACTAGTGTTATCTAGTGGTCAGTGCTAGTACAATTTTCCCGTTGTTTTGATGGTTCTGCCCAAGTAATCTGTGGTTGGGCCATTGAAGTTCAATGGTGGTGTTTTTGCGGAGTGATGAATGTTTATAAGTGAAATTGGAAAATTGAAAGATGATTTTTAATAAAGATTTACATCAGTTGCTGGCAAGACATATAAACCACAAATTGTTTATATTAGAATATGTTTATGGTTTATCACTTATTTCTTACAATTTATCTCTTAAAAGGTAAGTGTTAATGATCAAGTTTATTATCTTAGAATGTACAAATACAATTTTTTTCTTTAAAATATACTAATGTAAATGGTTTATTATGTTAAAATGGCCTAATATAAACATATATTTTAATGTATCAGTTGTGTGTTAATAAATAAATAAACTATTTATTTGCTGCTCTTCTGTGATTCTTCTCACCTTAAAATATTCCATTACAGGTAAGCTAACTAAAGAGAATGTCAGACAAAAGTGTTCCCAACTGCAATTTTATTTATTTGAGTAAAGGACATCATTCTTTTGATTGCCTACTGATCCTGTTGTTTACCAGAAGCGGTGAAAAAAATTCCTAGGAATTATTGGAAGCCATCAAAATGGTGTGTTGTTCTTATTGAAACATTTTCATGAAAATGAAGTCTTGAAGGTGAAGAAGAGCAGTAGAGTAGTGGTGGCTGTGTTATGATCGCTGAGTGGCGAGCTAGCTGTACACGCTGACCGAGAGGGACCCGGACGGCCGAGCCTGAACGTGTGTACCAAACCCGAGACCACTGAATCACCACTGTGACTCTACAAGATAGCCTGCCCGCACTGACAATCTTTCTGACGGTATGAAATAGTGGAACATTATTACGGACCTTGGCGTTGCTTGAGACGTCCGCTTCTTTAAGCCCTTCAGGCTAATTATTCTAGGGTATCAAGTATTCACCCATATTGGGGAATTAACGCAAATGTTTAATCACTTGTCCATGGGGGCATCGCAGTAATTGTTTAACTGTGAGCTCCTTCGAGCTACTTACGAATTCAGTGATTAAACCTTTTTATATCTTAAATATGTTTTACTAACTATTTCCAGATCTCTTTACCAAGCGAGTTACCTTAAATATTTCTTCTGAGGTTTGCCCCTGCACTAACCGTTTGGGAGTATAAAAGCACCGAGACGCCACTGGCGCCCGGCCGCTCCCGAACGTGACACTAGTTATTTTTATTTACGGATTAGGCTTTTCGAAAGAATAGTAAAATAATTATTAGTGATTTAAAACATGAGAAACCAGTCTGTATTAATTTGAATGTGTATTCAACACTTATTAATAATAATAAAAAATTCTTATGAAAACCTATATTATATTTAATGCAAAAAACTTTCTCAGAGTACTGGCTCCGACCGCTAGATAACGCTAATGCAGATGATCTGAGCGCGGGTGCCATTGTGCATGAGGGGCTCGTGAATATTACTGCATCACATGTGACGCATATGATGCCACAGTTGTGCCAACCCTATCAAAATACATTATATTGTACATACTCTAAGAATATAATTTTTATTGTAGAACTCTGCATATATTACATTTTTAAACCATTTATATATTTTATTCACAATTCTATCTTAAACCAAAACATGATGATATTAGACAGTAATCAAAACTCCTATCTGTGAAATGCACTTTCTACCTCGAGGAAAAATGGGTATAATGAGGTGAATGTTAGGTTGAGTATGTGGGTGGAATGAATGTATACAGAGCAAGGATTACAAGGTATGTAATGAGAATTAATGTATAGCAGGGCACATGAGAATTGGAATATAGTAGTTATTAATGAATTATAGTGTATTTATAGTAAGGATGTATAAGGGTAATTGTAAATTGAATATTTAAATAAATTTATTGTAAAAAAAGCAGTACAAACTGTGTATGACCACGTGGAGGACAATAAACTAATATACTCTCTGGAAGCAAGCAAGGGGCCATCTCATCAATTCCGATCAAGGGCCCTAAGGCAGAGGCGGATTCAAAAATTTAAGCAAAAATTCCTAGATAAGATAAAAAGTTAGCTGCGAGTTATAATACTAATAGAATGTCAATATGTTTGTAATTGAACACAAAAACTTTATTTTACATGTACAAATTATTATCGAACTATAGATTATTCTGAGTATAGTGTTTAAAAATCATAAGAATTGAAATAATACTACATTCACTATTTATTGTTACAATAAACATGCCCCTAGACAAAACCTGGAGAACCTGTATAAGAAATCCGCCTCTACCCGAAGGAAAACCGGAGCAAAACCCGGGCCAGGATGGGGCTACAGAATTAATGTACACAACTGTGCCAAAGTTAAGTACATTGTATACGTAGTTTTAAAAATATCCTTTGTTTGTATATTATGATAGTCCTGATGATGATATGAATTATATCAAAATGTTGACATGAAAACATTGAGTGGTTTATATGGTATATGAGCTACACACAAAAATCTACCAAATCCCATTATGAATTCGGAGGTCAAGAACAAGATGGAGGATACTGATGAATTTTTACCAACTTAATTATTAAATAATGAATATTTGAATTTGGACACGAGATGTTTATTCCACCAAAATATGTTAAATTTCAAATAATAAAAACTATACGTATATATGTCAAGGCTTTTGAGTAAATAGATTCAATAACGAAGTACAAAAGTATGACTTCCTATGGGTATTCATGTTCCTCTGAGTATATTTGAAAGAGGTAATCTGTTAAGTAGGGTGTCTCTTGCAGAATTCCAAAGGTAGGTTTTCTGGCATCTTAATGTTAAAAGTAATCTCCCACATATCAGGTGTAACTGTAATAGGACAATATAGCTGCCACAAATAGTAAGTAAAGCTACACCAAAAGCTTAGAATCAAAAAACTTTTTTATGAATCAATAAAAAAATTTATGATAGCAGGTCTAACATTAGGCTTCAAAATGTTATGAGTTCTTTCTTTTGCTTTTTGTCTGTTTAATTTTCAGCTAACCTGTATGAACAAGAGTTAACCATTTATGACATTGTTTCCTTTTCTTTTTAGTAATGATTTTTTTAAAATCTAGAGCAAGTCGGAGTTTTCCTTATTGAAACAAAAATAACAGTGCTGCCCAGTTATTCCAGTAAAGGAATGAGCTTCCCAGGATCCTGATTGGAAAATGATTTATTATGATGATGGGTGTTGACCAAAATAAATGTGTTTAATCATTATTAACAAAAGAAAATTATTAAATGTATTTGGAATACAAACTCAACATACAACCTCAAAAATAGTAATTGACCAAAAAAATAATAGTAATAAAAAAGAAGAAGAAAAGAAAGAGAAAAAAACCCCACAAGTTTAACTACCACACACAACTTGTCACATGACAAAAGAAGAATTAGCATGTTTTATTTTCTTAGGATACAACTCTTCATTTTCTTGCCCTTTTCTCTTCAGTTCACATGGCATTTCCTGTTTAATGTTTAGAAAGTCACTATTTTGCATTTCTTTACTTGTTTCTACATCATTAGCTTCACAGTTGTTACTCAATGAGACACCAGGTCCTCTATCTTTATTAATTTTAGCTCCCAAACTTTCATCAGCAGCTGATATTTTTGACGACAATTCTTGGTAGAGTATCTTATTTTCATCATTTGAAACTGATATAACTTGGTCTTTTAACTTAGTTTCATTGACGACATCTGACATATTTTCTGATGTAGACACTACACAAGAAACACCATCAAAATCATCAGTTTACATTCAAATATGAGAGAACTCACAAAATTAAAATGAACATTTACCTTTAACATGGTAATTGTTAAGGGAAGCCTGATGTTGTGATGATGTATCAGCCTTCAAGATTTCTCTTAATGCCATAGTTGCATATGTTGAAGAAGGAAGGCAAAAATCTAATATCAGTGCTTTGTATGAACCACCTAAAAATATTATTCATTATAACTACACTAATAGTGATTCAGTAACAAGTTGGACATCAACAAAATTTTGCATCACTATTTATACCACATAAAACAGAGGAATTAATCTATTCATTTGGGTAAGACAGCAAACATATGATAAATAATATATGAAATAATAGCAGATCAAGTGGCATATTAGTCAAGCTTCCATCGTAGTATGTACAGCATATTTTCTGTGGTAAAATGACATAAGCAGCTATGTGCACGTATGAGAGGGCAGTGTTGGTNCAGCATATTTTCTGTGGTAAAATGACATAAGCAGCTATGTGCACGTATGAGAGGGCAGTGTTGGTCCAAGGACTTTATTTAGCATATGTGAGATCTACTTTTGGCGCCATTTCCCCAACAACCATTTCATTCCCTCCAACAACTCAAGAGGAAAATTAATATATATCTTTTTTTGTACGTACTATCATAGGATTATAAAATTAAAAGAAATAATATTTAGCAAAATCTGTTTTACAAACTTTTCATGACATTGTATCCAGAAGAATGAAAAAGGTTCCATATTCTCACACAGAAGTACTCAGTATACATAAAACTTCTCTATGAATCAAAAAGAGGAAATATTGAATGGGAATATTGATCACTTTCAATTAAACAGTCTTTTCACAATGAGTCGGTTCAGCACATTATTTTCAATGGCTAATGTTGCCAACCCACTAAGACACACCTGCAAAATAGTGTACCCTAGGTAGTTCTAAAATAATTTTGTTTTCAGAAACTCCTAGGGATTGATACCCTCAATTATTAACCTTAATGCTACAAGGACATCGGAGTAAACATCATGCTGTTTCCAGGCAGCTATCTTCAGACAACATGCATGGCAAAACAAGAATTTCCTCCGGTAGTCGTTCCAATTGATGTCACACTCATCATCACTCCATACTGACTGGAGATTTTTACACAGTTTTTTTGAAGTCATCTTTATCACAACACACGAGTTTTTTTATGTATAGAAATAAAAATGTTTGCTATGGTTTTTCACCTCTTTAAACCTCTCTGTCATGGAATTGACTAATTTTATTCATTAAAATCATTTCTGTCAACAGAATTTTGTGCCTGATATTACATTGAAGCTGTTTTAAACATATTTTTACTATTGATTATATAAGAGTCAGTACATCATTGCCATCCAAGCAATTAGATCGATCATCCAGATATTCTTCAAACTATTTACAATAAAATTGTTAACAGAGTACAATTTCTGAAAAAATGAGACCAAGGGCTTCTTTTTTTCTCCACACATAAGTGCTACTGTTCAATTAGAGATTTATTTTGTGGAGGAAAGAGGGGAGACATGGGTACTGGTAGTATCCCATGTGGCAGCATCTATCTGGACTGGTCCAGGGAAAGGGAGAAAAGAAAGCGGGAGATGGCCAGGGAGGGATCTCACTCATGCACACCTCACCAGTAGTCTAGCATGCAAAAACATCTGCAAAGCGGCAGAGGTCTCCTGCTACAGAAAATAAAAAGGTACATAGCATTCCTTACCAGAATGCTTATATTCTGATGCCCAGAACTGATGGATCTCTCAAAAAAGTTTCACCCTTTTACATCTATAAATTGAAAGGTTTAGTTGGAGATTTAAAGTCTATTAAAAGATTGAGGAATAGTTCCAAGTTGTTGGAGACTAAAACCAACAAGCAGGCATCGAACCTCCTTAAATACACGAAGTTGGTAGAGTTCCCTGGAAAGTGTGAGCTCCATGCTGCGCTTAACAACAGCAAGGGAGTAATCACCAGCAGGGACATAATGGAAATAACACCTGAAGAGCTTGTCAAGGAATGGGAGGCTGATTGTGTGGTACAAGTGAGTCAGATAATAAGGAGGGTTGGCAGTGTTTCTGAGACCGCATCCTTCATCATTACATTCGACTGCCCTACGCTACTGAAGGACATTAAAGCTGGCGGCTAAAGCTGCCAGTGCGGTCCAAATCCTCTGCGCTGCTTCCAGTGTCATCGATTTGGACATACGATGACATCGTATAAGGGCCGTGCAATGTGTATCAAGTGCGGGAAGCCGGCACACAAACCCGGCGTTACATGCCCGGGATCTGTTTTGTGCATTAATTGCACAGGTAGCCACTCGCTATGGAGCAGGGAGTGTGTCACCTTTGTAGATAAAATGAAAATACAAGAGATAAAGACCATCGAAAAGATCCCGTACGGTGAAGCACCGAAGTCCAGCACGGAACACCCTGTTTTTTCAACCAGTTACTCTACTGCTACGAAGGCTCCAGTACCAGGGAAGAACATTTCGATCCAGAAATCTGCCAATGACATGTCTGCGACAACGTCGTGCAAGTGCAAATGTGGGAAGAAAGATCTTTCAGCTGTTCCTGTGAAGCCTGTCACCTAATTCTTCTTCAACAAAGAAAACTCCCAGCAGTACTGCAATTACCACTGTAACTCCAGTCACACCCCGTCCTTCTACTTCAATACAGAAGAAGCCCAGTATCGTAAGTGTAAAATCCAATATACTTTCAAAGCAGAAACAAGTTAAGGGTACCAAGACAAAACCTTTGGACCCTTCAAAATTCTTAAAAAGTCAAATCCCTGCTAGAAATTCGCGGAGACGTAAAAAGAACGGCGCTGTAATCTCTCCCTCAGAGTCGGATTGTGCATTATCCGAAGATGACACGGAAATATACAAGCAGGAGCCCGACCCAGGAGGTAATGGCTTCCATACTTCAGTGGAACCTTAATAGCTAAAGAACTCAACGTGAAGAGTTACAGCTCTTGTCGCGTCGCAATCTGATATGCAGTTCTCTGCAAGACTCTCTCTCTCTCTCTCTCTCTCTCTCTCTCTCTCTCTCTTTGCGGGGATACATCAACTTCAGATTCGATGACACTACGGGAGAGCGAGCAAAAGGAGGAGTGGCAGTGTTTGTTAGAAATACTGTCCTTTCCTCACCCGTTCTTCTACAAACTACACTACAGGCTATAGCAGTTAAAATACACGGCGTTCCAACAATGACTTTGTGTTCCATTTATCTTCCGCCGACACGAGATTTCTCGGAGACTTCCCTTAGGGATTTGATTCACCAGCTTCCTCGACCATTCCTCCTTCTCGGAGATTTTAACGCCCACAGTGTACTGTGGGGTTCGTTGAGCGATTGCCACAGAGGCAAACGGTATAATTGTCTTCTCAAGCGGGAAGATGTGTATTCTGAACACTTGAGAGATGACCCACTTTGTGTTTGCTACGGGGTCATCGACTGCTGGACCTGTCAGTGTGCACTCCTGAAGTTGCTGACATTCTCCAATGGAAGGTAGAAGATGATCTGCATGGTAGCGATCATCGTCCTATCTGGTTGTCTTTGTATGAACGTGCTAATGCATTTCCCGAATGCAAGCCCCAAAAGTGGATTCTCAGAAAGGCTAATGGACACTACCGCTCTCTGGCCGTCTTCAGAGAAACGGGAACTGTCCAAGAAAGGGTCGACCATCTTGACCCAGGCTCCTCACGCCACTGAAGAATCCATTCCGAAAACATCTGTTTCTGCAAAGACCTCATGTCCCCTGGAGGAAAGACACATGCCAGTCCGCCATTCGGGAAGAGCGAAAAGCTTTACGGAAATTTAAGGCTAAACCCTCTTCGGAAAACCTCTTCGCGTCTTCTAACATCTACAGCCAACTGCGATCCCGATTTTGCAAGAAAGAGGGAAATTGCAGAGAGCACCTTCTTTGACTTTCGTTCCACCAACTGGGAATCCACAACTCTCCCCTCTCTATGTGGGAACTTAAGTCAGCTCTAGCTACAGTCCACGACACTTCACCTGGCCCCGATTCCATTTACTATGAGATGCTTAGACAGCTGTCTAGAATCGAAAAAATACCTTCTGGATATCTTTAATATTTCATGGTTCGAGTATACCCTAATTCGTGGAAGAAAGCAACGCTAATCCCCTTACTAAAACCCGGTCAGGACAAGACAGCCATCAGTTGTTATCGAAGTTTCGCCTTGACGAATTGCGTGGGTAAAACTGGAGAGAATTATCAACTGACGTCTCTTCTGGTATCTTGAAAAGAATAACCTGCTAAGTCGATTTCAGCGTGGTTTCAGGAAGTTCCATTCAACCCTGACAATCTACTTCTGTTAGACACAGCAATTCAAGGTGCCTTCGTCCGAAGACAGCATGTCGTCGAAATATTTTGACATCGAGAAGGCTTACGATACATGGCATTTTATAACTATATACCTGGGGGTTTAGAGGACATCTTCCCCATCTGTTAGTCCTTTCTGGATCAGCGTTCCTTCCGATACAAAACTGGAAGAGAGACTTCGGATCTCCCTCAAGAGAACGGTGTCCCTCAGGGTTCAGTCCTAAGTGTGTTCGCACACCCAATGTATTAAATAAAGGCTTCAGTAAGGTTCCTCCTTGGGCTTTGCATAAGCCGAAAATTAATTTCGATCTTCTGCAATATGACAAGAAGTACTCTCGAGCCGCGATGTGGAGGGTATACTTCCATCTAATCCTCGACAAACCTCAATATTCCTGATGGGTCGAAACAGGCCGATGGTGTCGGCTGCTCCGTGGTGTTCCCCGTAAAACCTGTGCTGCGTTTACACTGCTGAGTGCTACGCCATATTGAGAGAACTGCGACCAACTAAACGCGGATCAAATTTCTTGATTTGCTCTGATTCTCTAAGTGCTCTTCAAGCAATCTAGACTATGTACTCAACCGATAAGCTTATCCAGAACATGAAGGATGTACTGTTCTCTCTACAAAGTGACGGAAATAACATCATGTTTTGCTGGATTCTCAGGCACGTGGGAATCAGAGGAAATGAGGAAGCAGACGTTTCCACGAAGGCGGTATGCCTAAAAAAATCACGCGGATTTCTCTTATGATTCCAAAAGGGATATGTTAAATTCCATCAAGACGAGGATACTGAGAGAATGAAACAATGAGTGGTTGGATGTTGAAGGGAATAAGCTCTGACTTATCAAGTCGTCTGTTAAGTCATGGAGCAGTTCCTGTAGGTCAGCCAGGCGCGAGGAGGTCTTACTGACCCGCCTGTGCATATGACATTGTCCTCTCACTCATCGGTATCTCTTGCAACTTGAAGATCAACCCGTATGCGAGTGTAGTTCTTCTCTGACTGTACGTCATCTAACTGAATGCAGAAAATCACTAGAATATGGAGACAAATTGGTCTTACTGCAGATTTAACAATTATCGTAAATGAAACGGATTATGTTAATAAACTATTGAATTTCATTAATATATCGGGGTTCCTCCCAAAAGTTCTCGGGAGGTTTTAAATTTACATTCTCATTTTCTTTTCTTCTTCCTTTTCATTTGTTTGAAAATTATATTCTCATAATTTATTCATTTTTTGATAAAATGTATTGGGCACTTTTATTCTGTTCTTCCTATCATCTTTGTGATTAGATATTTGATGAATTCAGGAGGGTTTTTTTAGTGGGTATGGTCGAAGTATTAGGCGAGTCCCTTACACAGGGAAGAGTCACGTCGGTTCTTCCATATGGTGGAACTGCGTTTTTCCCCACTGCAAGGGCTCTAATGACCTTGATGTTGGCGAGCCCTAAAGTCCCATTTAAAATAATCTACTGTGCACTCTGATATCATTTCTACACAGAAAAATCGCAATGTACTCTCTAATTTATTTGTCCCGTTTTGGAAGCAATTCGTAGTTCAAAACTCTACAAAGCATTAAAACTTGGAAATGTTGAACAAATTTTTTGTTCTAAAAAGAACTGAACTTCCTTCACACGGTGCATTTTGTGCTCCAATATAGCATGCAATTTTTGCTTCCAGTGTCCTTTGATGTCTGTGATTCAGACAGTTGTGAAGTTTGTCCTGCTGTGCTGGCTTCACGATGCGTCCTGCTGTGATGCATTATACTGCGATAGTTTTGATGTTTTAGTGCCAGCATATTGATAGGTCAGGAAAATGGATGTGGTTATTGCATATATTGCTCATCGGAGACATTTAGCAAAACTAGATTCTTTAACTAAAAGAGTAATGCAAATAAACTATGAAAAGACAACACAGTTGGTTAAGTTGTTTGGTGTTATTACATTGTGGCAAAAAGTGATGAGTTTGAAGTATGTCGCTTAATGTTCTCCAATATAACCTAAGATGTCAAATAAAATGTACTTGTGATATTTTTCTTTCAAGTCATTTCATTAATAGACTCCTTCTTTCACCATCGGCAACTATGGACATCAAGTAGTGAATCAGTTCATGAATCTTGGTTTCACCGTTACTGACTTAAGGACGTCTGACCTCCCGAGTCTGGGAGAAACCGAAGTTGACTTCAACACAGAGGTTGTCCGCGCATGTGTCATCAGCACCCTTCTTTATGGGAGTGAAAGCTGGACCTACGCCAAGCAAGAATACAGGCTCAACGTATTCCATCTCCGGAGTCACCGCCGTATCCTTGAAATCAGCTAGAGTGACAAAATGCCCAACATCAAAGTCCTTGCTCGTGCAGGTCTTCCCACTATGTACGCAGTGTTCAGACGCAAATCGCGTTGGCTTGGACACGTGCATCACATGAAAGATGGTCGAGTTCCAAAGGACATCGTCCATGGGGAAGTGGCTACTGGTAAGATACCTTTAGGGCGTCTCCAGCTGCAGTATAAAGACATCTGTAAGCACGACATGAAATATCCTGTCATTAGCACAGACAGATGAGAGGATGCAGCAGCGAACCGCAACAGTTAGTACTATTTAGAGAAGAATCTGCTGAAAAGGGGAGAAGAGAATGTGTTGAACCGGACAGAAGGGAAGTCACGCGGAAACTACGTGCAGTAGATCTTCCCTCGACCAGTTATATCTGCAGTTTACGTGGCAGGAATTGCCATTCCAGTATTGGACAGTTTAATCAACATCGACGCTGCACTAGCATGGCAGAAAGAACTCGCAGGGCGCATATCCATGGTCTGCAACCGACTGAATGATACCTTCTACTACTACTAGATCTAACAATATGCTCGTCATTTAATTTCTTTGAATTTAATTCAATTTCTATTATTTAGGATAGGAGCACTCAGTTACTCATTCAAGGGGGTGATAAAATATAAATGTGCAAGGGAAAAAAGTTATATAATAAAAGTGTCAGAGTTACACCTGAAATGTTGAAAAAAGAATTAAAACATTAATCTGAACACCTAAATTAACAATTTTTTTCTCTTTTCATTTTTGAAGTCTAATAAACATATACCAGGATCATCTTCCGGTGCTGGGATGCCATTCAATTTTTCCAAATCTGATAACTCCAAGGTCTTATCAGGATTGTTATACTGCACTGTCTTCCAATTAATATTGTTTGGATGTACTACCATCTTCCTGTACGCACCGCCTACTGAATATTTCCTACAAAATACGAAAAGAAAAACAAAATTAAAGATGGAAAGAAAACTCAACCAAATAATCTTCAGTTTTACTTCATTGTAATTAGTCTCTTAATTCCATCGAAACTAACTAAAATTAAGAACAAAAATATTACAAGCCCTTCAGTCCATAGGCTGTAAACCAAAAGCTTTAAAGTACAACAACCAATGCGAGACTTTGTATAACGAAAGATGCTAAATGAGAGAGAGAGAGGATTACAACATACATATGAAATTATGATTTTTGAAATATCAGAAATACGAGTGTTTTCGGCTATGTACATATGACTATTTCACCACACGAATATATACATAATTGTTTAAAATGTATTTAGTTAGAAAGGTAATGAAAAATTAGAAAATAAAACTCACATACATGAAGATCTCATTACTAATTGGAAATATTCAAGGAGAGTTTACAAAATCGTTAAATTTTTTATTCTGTAATTTAGCATGGAATGGGACAGGTAGATTGATTGATTGATTGATTGATTATTTATTTAGCCTTCTCAGCTATTTTTTACATGCATATAAAATACAAAATACAACACAATATAAGAATTGTACATTATAATGAAAATTATACAGTAATAATTACATTAGTTTCAAAGTATTGTTTCTGTATCTACATATCTATTAAATTTTTACTACTACCGTGACACTAACCCAAAAATAATTACTTCTTAACTAAAAAATAACGTCTTGCATTTTTATTGCAAGGCTGAATGTCAGTGTCCTTCATCATTTTGTAACCATTGTAATCATTTTTATTAACTTTCACTTCTATAATCCCACAGTTTGCAAGTATCTTCTTTATCATTAACACTTCCCTTTTTGTGTCTTCCCTCACGTATATCAATACACTTCCTGTATACCTTTTCCCCCATCACATCTAACTACTTTGTAGCCATTTAAATTCACTTCACTCTCTTCAATTTCTGTTGTTACTCTTGCCTCTGATAGTACAAGCACAGCTGGAATAATTTTTCAATGACCATATTTTCTATTTCATCTTTATGCACTATAAGTCTCTGTGCATTTGCCCCCCAGGGGACTTACATTTAGTAAGTACGTGTTTGGCGAACACAGGGCCCCGAGCTGAGTCTGGCATTGCTTCCACTTACTTGTGCCATGCTCCTTCCTTTCTCTTTTCTGACCTTCCTTGGTCAGCTCTTGTTCTTTTCGATCCCGACGCTATTAGGGCTAGGGTATCTTTCATTTTCCTCTTTCGTCTTCTTTTTTTTTTTTTAATGTTTTAGTAAAGTCGTAAGATATGTTGTGAGATATGTTTTGGTGTTGTAGATCAGGAGGGTTTTTAGTGGGTATGGCTGAGTCATTCGGCGAGTCCCACACGCGGGGAGAGTCATGTTGGCTCTCCCTAGTGCGTAACTGCATTTTCCCTACCTGTACAAGTTTTAAGGGCTCTAATGACCT
>NNCF01131266.1:175867-238586 GCA_002313205.1 Laupala kohalensis | reverse complement strand
GTTGTTATTTAATAATTTGAGGAGGTTGTTTATAGAGAAGTAGAGGGGGTCGGTTTTGTGGAGGGGTTGGAGGATATGGTTTGATACAAGACTCTGAGAAGAGTTTTAATTACATAAAAACCAGGGGAAAATGTTATACATAATGCAAGGTACTGAGAAGATTGAGTGTTAATGGTTATGGGTACATAGTTCGAGCTGGACGGTAAAATTATTTTTTCAATAAATCAGTGTGATAATAGTGTTAAGTGAGGGTGTCCTGTAAATTGGTGAGACACTATTCAGATGTGAAGGATGCAGATTCTATACCCACAGATAGAAAGACCATAAGGTTGAGAGCATTTAACATGGTTTGGATGGCAACTATAAAAATGACGGTATTAAAGTGTGTTGGTAGGTTGCATATGTACTTTGGTTTGGATGGTATTGAACTCACAGAGATGTTGGTGTTCAGAAAATGTATCAATTTGTGGGAGATACTACAGGTGATTGAATTGAGTATGACAACTTCAATTCAATGAGAAAATTTTGAAGAGCAGTTTGTATAGAAAGCAAATCAGTTTCACGGAACCCCATGAATAAATTAGCATATGAGGGAGCCATTCTAGTACCCATGGCTGCACCCCCGACCTCAAGTGGTTAAATTCATTGTTAAAATAAAAAGCACTGTATGTGAGAACGAGATTTGCCATTTCTGAAAGGAAGTTCATAGGAGTGCAAGGGGAATTTCTTGAAGAATGAAAATGTTTTACTGCATCGAAGCTCTCTTCATTGGAAATAGAAGTGTAAAGAGAGGTTATAGTGGCTAAAACTACATTTTCATTTTTAGATAGTTCAGAATCTAGAATACTGAGGAAATGAAGAGAGTCTATGATGTGAGGTGGTACTTTTTCCATTAAAGATTGCAAGTAAAAATCTGCTTTTGCCTCTTTCCATCTTGGTTTAAAAAGACAACAGGATATTCTTTAAAATTCAAATTTAAATTTCCCTCCTGCTTTGTTTTCCTTGCGACTAATGGCTGGTCCACATATACAGAAGAGAGAAGTATTGTTTCATTATCTATGGGCCTGACGAAGGCACAAGCCAAAATACCTTCTTCAATTATGCAACTTATGCTTTTTATTTTCTAGTTTTTCATTATCTTTAAAACTTTTTAAACTTGTTGGAGACAGTAGTGTAGCTTTATTATCCATATTCCCATAATATATTTACACCCATCCCTCCCTCCCTCCATCCATAACTTTAACTTTAAAACTTGTGTGTTTTAAGAGTTCAAATAATTATCACTATTTTTAAAAACAAAAGATATAGAAGACAGCAGAATTTTTTTGAAAGAGATGCTTCGACTGAAAATAATGCTCCTTACACAATCATTTTCTGAGAAAAAACTCAAAATAACAGTTTTACAAGTAGTTCTTTTGATTTCAGTTACTTCAAGCAAGAATCATAAGCCAATTTAGGTAAATTTATTTGTACAAACTTCAAGACATTGTGAAGTTAAAAAGAAAATTGACAAATGACCTCCCAAACAGGTGATACAGATTATGTCTAAAAGATGAATTTTTTTTTCTATGCCGTTTGTAATTAATTGCCATATTTATTAAGATGATTTGAAAAGTGTCTTATAACAAAAATATTACCCAAATTCGTAGTAACCCTTTATGAATATTACCCACATTCACCGTAAACAAATATAAAATTATCATAATTACTGAATATTACTACAGCACGTAGCACTGAGTTTCCTCAATTTGGTATGACTTGTTTGCAGAGATTAAATTTGTTCAGCATTCTAAAAGCCGCTTTTCAAAAAGGACCTCTTCAATGATGATCATACTCTAAAATGGACCGGTCTAAATATATATTTTATCTTATCTTAACACTAAATAATGGAATGGAATTGTCTTGTACAACAAGAAGATATGATAGAGGTAAGAAACAAACCTCTCCAAGAGCACAGAAGTAATTTAGGAATAGATCTCTTCATTATTCTTGAGTAAAAAATTCATTACCTGACACTTTGCTTTAGAGAGGCTGATGACAATCCATCCATTTTCAATAGATCTTCATACCAATCTCTAGTAACATTTTCTGGATAGATAATATCATGTCCTGGCAGAGGCATAACAATGTCTTGAACGCTCACTCCCTTTACATCTTTTTCCAAAAGAACTTTCACTAAATTCTTCCTATCATTCATAGCATCTGAAAAAGAAACAGCAAAATATGTTTCAATATTTTGGGTTTTGCTGTTGTTGAAAGATGTATTTATTAATTTACTGCATATTCTATTTCATAATGTGGTGTGGTTCAGGCCAACAGACCTGCTCTTCCACCTAACCACACAATTTGGAATAACAAATTGGGAAGAAGAGATGTTGGGTTGCCGAGGAATGTAAGGTACTGAACAGACATTGGTCTGGTGTAGATAAGGGAAAAATCTAAAACCTAAAATCTCACTCAGTTTGGCCAAGTGAGGGAGTGGAACCCATGCTCTTCCAATCAGTAGTGCATAAGGAGCAAAGATATCACGGTTATTGGTAATTTAAGAATTTAAAAAAATCAAATGATATACAGAAAAACTTATGGCTAATGTAAATAATTGAGAGGTAGGTGCATTATAAAAAAAATTTACATTAAACATTTAATTGCACTGACCATATATCCCCAAATCTTTTTTGTTCCACAGACCCACCAATGATTTTTCTTTCTTGGACAGACCTCCCACCCCCCACCTTCCTAATATTGATTTATTACAAGTTAATAAACTTTAAATGCTTTTTTGACTTTCCAGATAACAGGACTAGTCAGCTAGTGGCAAATATTAGCCTTAAAAAAATATTTATTAATTAAAGCGACACAAAATACAAATCTACTAACAATCTTACATAAAATAAATACACAAGATGCTCAACTCCTTTAAAGTACGAGCTTGATGCTTAGAATTTTTTTTTAAATATTTGGCAGCTATTTAGTCGTATAACAGTAAATCTCCACAGTTGCCATTTAGTCAGGTAAAACATTGAATCTCCTTGGTCAGTGATTTCCAGTCTGTATCTTTTTCTTGTAAGAAGATTGGATACATTGAAATTCCTTTCCACAAGGTATGAAGATGGAAAAGATATCAAAAACTTTCTTGCGCTTGTCCATAATGCAGGATAGATGATAGGTATGTCTCTCTGAAGCCAGAATTGCTGATATTCTTTTCTAAGTCGACAACAACTTAAGTTCTTCATTTTCCTGAATCCTTCTTGCTATGAATAGCGATATACCACACAATGTCAGCTAACCATCATCATTTCTTTTTTGACTTCAAACAATTACTCTATTCCTCTCTATTCTGATGTTTTTCTTTGGTATTTGTATGTATTTCAACTCTTTACCTGTTTTATTGGGATATCATCTTCTCAGATGATCCTCCAGATTGAATAGATGTATAGCATCATTGCTTAAAACAATATTGTGTAAAAGGGAATGTCACAATTTTATGAAATATACTTAAATAATATTTGATTACAGTCATTCCATGTCAAATCAACACAGGGTCTAAACCTCACCTCAATTTCATAAATTCAAAGCTGATAAATAAATCATAAAAATTAATTCCATTTTCAGACTTATCGTTGAAGAAACAGGAGCAAGAGGGGGATAAGGTCACATAGTGTGTATCAGTAAGTCAGAAGACTCAGCACATTCTTGCAATCCAGAAGTGACAACATACTCGTACTTTACCTGATTTAATCAAAATTAATATATTTATTTATTCTTTACAGATTTTATAGTCTTAAATTTTTGTGTTTTTTCTTAAACATACCAAAGAAACAAACTAACTTTTTACAAATAAAAGAGCCTTGAATTATTATGCAATATAATTATTAGACATGAAAAGTGGACAGAACATTCTTGGGAAAAAGAAACACATTAAGTTCAAAAATAATGTTATATTTAAAGTTAAAATAATTCAAGAGAAGAATAATGGTAGTGGGTCTCAGAAACCATACTATAAAAAACTATCAACTGGCCTAGCATTTCCTGAAAAGTAGCAACAGAGATCAAATGAAAACTGGTTATTCAAGTTGTGTGTTGATACAGGCTTCTTTAATGGACATCCATATTTGCAGTCATATACAGTCTTCACTTATTACGCAACATTATTCTTGAGAGTTTTGCATAAGTGATGGGTTGAAATTTTGACATTTTTTGATGTTACTAAGCTTTATGTAATAGCCCATGAGAACATGCCTGTCCACACTTATTAATATAAATTGACATATCAATAAAACAGGCAAATGAGCTAATACAATCATTCTTTTATCGTACTGATTTATACCTCACAAGAGATGTAGGGGACATGTAGCCGAGGTGATTATCTTGGGAAATGAACACATGAAATTGAAATATGGTTTTTCAAAATTTAAATTCCCAACATATTCTTCATTTTTAGTCGCTGAAAATTCACATGTAACTGTACATTTAATTTCATTTACTTTATACTTAATTTATCCTATTTATTTAATCTCATATAACTTATGATTTTTATGGATATAGGAGATTCATTTTATTTATATTATTATTTATTTTTTTTGAGGTGAGAAATCCTTTATGGATACTAGTAATGCTGGTTACGTCGGACTCCCAAACTTGGTTTACCGACCAAAACCCTAAACCTCTACCTCACCATTGCCTTGTAGTCCTGTCCATGGAAACTGTTGCTAGACATTACTTCCCGAAATGGATTGGTGTTTAGCTTGCGCTCTTACATTGTATCATTAAGATCTATTAAACTCTATTATTTAGATCTTTCCTTTGGGATATTTTCCACCATTGTTTCTAAATATTGTTCAGTTTTCTTCAGAGTACATCAGTGGTACAATATTTGCAGGTAATATATCTACACTGAGTTTTTCTCTCACTATATATCTTTCAGTATCCCATACTGAACACTCAATGCGTGTATGTGGTCATTATCTTACAAGGACAGTTATCACAATTCAGGGTCTACAATCTTAAAGTTGCGCAGGTTAGAACCTGGGAGAAGTAGTAGTTGACTTCTCCACGTTCTCTCTTCATTCATCCTTCTAAGCTAGGAATCACCTGGTGAGTCCATCTATACTCCAAGTAATGTAACTTTGACGAAAATTATACAATATGACTGCCTATTACAAATTGCCAACTTCTACGAATTTAAGTAACATCCGAATTGCTAGTAGTCACAAAAATGACTATTTGCTGTAAAGAAATACAAGTTAATAACAAAACAAACAAACAAACGAGGTAATATTCGTTCCACACGCTCAATGGAAAAAGAACAGAATTGTGCTACAAGAGCACGTGAATTGAATTGGTGTCCGAGGTTGGCGATGGATTTAAGATTTCAGAAATTCGAATGTTCTGCCAACACAATGCGAGTTAGAAATATTATTACTCTCATGGACAAAGGTAAAGTAAAAGCGTTGGCTACATTGAGCACAAGCTCTGTAACAGCATCAAGCCAGTTAGACTGACAATAAATAATCATATAAGAAATTTATATAGTTGAGGTTTTTTTCTAAGACCAGACAATGACGGAGAAGGTTACGTCTGTAACGAACCTTTCAAAATTTCAGTTATGGGTTTTAAATTTCAATGTAAATGATGTAATAATTTCCAAATTTCCAAATAACGTGATTGAGTTGTTTATCTACATCTCAGGCATGTGATGTAAATATGTTTATAATATCTTCTTATAATTCGTGACTTGAATTATAATGTAAACCTTATATGTACATGACTACCATTTCTGTTGTTATGGTAATAAGTCTAGCCCTGAAGAAGAGATAAAATTTAATCCTGAAATGTTGGCTCAATTAAGGATGTAATAATGAAAGATGTCTTACTTATTTAAAATCTAATGAAGGTGATGTGATAAGTAATTGGTAAATGAAATTGATTGTCTAAAATTGTGACACATAAACTCAACAAGGTTTAATAGTGAATTTTAAAATAATTATAGTCAAGAGAGCTGTCACAAACTACCTATGACTACGTTGAGGACAATAAAGTAAATTACTGCAACTAATATACAATAAACTAATAAACACAATGTGTATCTGTTCATGTATTTTTCTCAAGATAAATTTTCTCAACGCAAAGATACATGAGTATACATTTGGTATCCTGGTTCCACCTTCCCTGCCATCCTTTCATAAGCATTCTTCTTTTTTCTCTACTGCCACCCTACATGAGCACCTTAATTGCACAGGTGTGTCCGGGGGCGTTCAAGCTACCTTGTCCTCTGAGATCTTGTTGGGCATGGAGAACTTGTGGAATATGGGCCAATACTAGCGCTGTACTGTCAGATACAGTACAATAGGTCGTTATAGCCATTCTTCTTTGTATCAGACTACACCTTCTTCTTGTGGATTGTTTCTCGAGAGAAGCCGCCCAGACTGGGACTGCACAGAGAATTCTTGAGTGGATGATGCAAGAAATCATATGCTGCTGTGTTTCTTTTGGACCTCCTATAATAGACATAAGCCTGGCGAGATTGGAGACCCCAATCTGCAATCTTGATGATATGTGACACAAAACTTAATCAATGGTCTATTTCTACTCCTCAGTAGGAGATTGGGCTGTTCAATTTGATTTCCTTCCAGTTTGTTTCGCAGAAAACATCACACTTTTCTACTCAGAAAAAAACATTCAATACTTTTGAGGGGTGCACTCATAGGATTTAGATATTTTAAGAAACTGGTGTCATAATAACAAAATGAAAGTAAATGTGAATAAAACTAAATATATGAATTTTGATTTTAAAGGTTTCACTTTTGAGAATGAATTAAAATATCATAACCCAAATTGCCGTGGAGGAAGTTGTAATTGTGCCATAATCGAGAAAGTCAGTATCAATATATTGGTATTATTTTGGATGAAAAATTTACTTGGGAAAAATACACCACATTTCTTTGCAATAAATTAAAATCTTCCATAAGAACATTTTATATTGTAAACAATATTTGTGACAAAAGTTGAATGAAGTCATTATATTATGCTTTAATTAATTCCAGATTACAGTATACTATACAATGCTGGGGGGCGGGGGGCACTTTTACATATAACATTGAAAAATTACGAACCACTGAAAATCATATTGTTAGAATTATTCTTAAGAAAAATAGAAGAAGAAGTTCCTTTCCATCCTTTAAACAGTTACTTACATTGCCAATACAACACCTCTTCATTTTTTAAGTTTTGAGATTATTTTACATAAGAAGTGGAAATACAGAAACTATCAAACTCACAAGAATATTCAAGTTACAGCACATAAGTTTAAGTAGTATCACCTTTCGTACACCCAAAGTTAGCAAATCATTATTTAGACAAGCTTATGAATATGTTGCACCTAAATACTTTAATCAATTGCCTGTTAAAATAAAAATAGGACTAATTGTTAGATAAAATTAATTACATGTAAACTTAAAAACCATAGGTACTAATAAATTAGTTTAAAATGTTGAAACCTTTCAGCAAGCACTTATCATTATATATTATAGTAATAGTTCCTAGTGTCATAAGTTTCCATTGTGATGTGAAGGGTTGACAGACTCAAGATGACAGAGAGCAAACCTTGAGACGAAGATATAAGGACTGGACTTTATGTTAATGGGTTTTTATTCTTATTATCTTATCTATGATCTTCTGTAATTTATCAGTTTTTGATTGTCCATTCAGTTGGAAGAGTGTTTCTGCTGCATAAGTGGCTTCTGGTTTTATAACTATTTTGTAATGTTTAATTTTTGCATTTATGGATAGGCATCTTTTTCTGTAGATGTCCCACATTAATTTTTCTGCTTTAGTTAGTTTGTTTGTCCTTATTTGGACTGAGAGTTTTTCATTTAGGTTATTTGTTATTATCTCTCTGAGGAATTTGAATTGGGTTACAATTTTGACTCTATTACCATCTATGTTTATTTCTTTTAATGATGTTGGTTTTTGGGACATAATTTTTGTTTTTTCAAATGATATTTTGAGGCGAATTTTATTTGCAATGTTTTGAAGTTCTGATATATGTGTTTTTGCTTCATCTATTTCATTTGCTAGTAATGCCAAATCATCGGCAAAACCTAGGCAATTTGTTTTTATTTCTCTGCCTATTTTAATTTTTTTGGGGGGGGGGGGGGGCATTTCTTAAACCATTACTATTTCCAGAGCACAGTTGAACAGTAGTGGTGTGAGTCCATCACCCTGGCATAGTCCTGTTTTAATATCAAATGGTTCCAACAATTCACCCCTGAACTCCACTTTTGACTTGGTGTTTGTGAGGATCAGTTTAATCATGTTTATTAATTTGGGGTGCAGTCCAAGGTGTTGTAAAATGTTTAGCAGGGTGCACACCCAGGGGTTTCTTTTGAATAGTCATAAAAATATCAGTTGAGTGTCTGGATATCCTGCGCAGCTAGTTCGCGTAGACCGAAGGCTAACAAAAGGAAATTAAATAGATGTGAGAGATGATTGACCAGATACTTTGTTGACATGTACTTTGAAATGGCAAATGGAAAGTTAATATAGAAATTCGGGAGGAAGGTTAGGGTTATTTTGGAGATAGAGCCCAGAACCATGGGTAAGGTCATATGAAAAAAGAACAGAGAAAAAGGAAGATACGTTGTAGGGCGTTCTCGCCGGACAAAGGAGTCCAATACTAAGAATGTTGATTGATGCATGACAGAGTGGTAAACAAGTAGGTTTGACTGTCGAACAACGTAGCTCATGGGTCCACAATGAAAGACGATAGGCAGCATTAATGAGGGGACAGAAACATGCGTAAAAGATCTGGGGTTTAGGACGGAAAGAAGTGTCAATAACGGGGGACAGAGGCAATGAAATAAAGTCTCACTGGCAAGAACAAAGAAGGACGAGGGTAACTTTCTAGTATTAAATATTACACTGCGAAAAGATGAGAGTCACGAGACTGCGTAGTGTCGTAGAACGGAGCTCGAGAAGAAAAACAAAGATTTCGGAGACAACGAAGTATTGTGGTAATCAAACCTTGCTATTCTTCTAAAACGAATAGACATCATTCTAAATTAGTTAACCAAAAATACTCCACATGGAGTGATAAAAGTGAAATTGGCCGAAGAACACCATGACACCAAGAAGGGTGGGGCCTTCTCGCTAAATTTTTGGGACGTTAAGTGGGGAGAGGCCTACTTAAGCAAGGGAGTAGAGTTGCTCCATTATTGAGATATTCATCAATCAGCTATCTTTTATTCAGAGTCATTCATGATGAGATTAGATGATGTTCAGAGATCATTATTATGAGAGTCGCTCATCAGCATCATTAGCTGAGTTATTCTGAGAGAGGAGTTAGTTAATTTTTGATATAATACGATGAACTTTTTTTAGATGAATCAGTGATCATTGGTCGATCGATTTTATTTTCAAATGTCGTCCGATCTCCGGCATAAGTTTTCGGTTCGGGTGACATCAACATTTGGAAAAAAAGTAAATGGCCATGAACTTGTCGTCAAGTTGAGCTGATAACAACAGCAATGGTATCTCATAACACTACGCTGAGGGTCTGGCAGTACGCGGGGTCATTCATCCATAAGGAACTCGCTACGCCCACGTCGTTTTGACAACTGGTGGTCCAGCTTCCATACAAACTGTAAGGTAATTAGCATGACTGGCTGCGCCCAATGCATCTACAATAGCGTCAAGTGGCAGTGAACTGACTTATGTGTGTGCAACGATGCCAAAGACTCTTGTGGCGCTCATCAATGTGTAATTAACCATAATCATCAAGGACAATCAGTTATTGCTGATGATTTATAATTTTGTGTAATCATGTTTAAATTAAATCTAGGCTGGAAGTTAATAATTAACCAGCACTATTAGTAATTGGATGAAAAGTAAAACCAATTATGGTTGTTACATGTGCGATTTTTGGGGAAATATGTTGGGGAAGTGTGTGCATGGGTAGCATAGGGCATAATTTAAATGTATTCCATGAGTTGAATAATTAAACCAATTTTATCGAAATTGCGTTTTCTCTGAATAAGAAATATGTATTTCATGATAATAAAATGGGCCGAACACCGACCTTTTAAATTTTAATTACTTACATCCAAGATTAAATGGAGTGCATCCAGTCGAGTTGTCGAGTGGGCTAGGTAAATCAATTAGTTAATAACCACCCTTAGTTAAATATGTTACATTACATACTTCACATTCAATTCTCCCTTTACTTTTTTGGCTGTGTTCGTTTTTGCTGCACTTGTAGCAGGTGTTCCTGCAGCTGGGTCCCTGACACGTAGTTGAGATTTGTCCGTAGTCCAGGCACTCGTAACACTTGATTACCTGTGGACTGGCCCTTACTCGATAGTTAACCCAGCCTATCTTAATTTTGCCGTTCTTTTTTAAATTACGGGTTAATGATTGTTGTCTTCCGCAGCGGCTACATGATTGTTGCCTTCCGCTTTCTCCCGTATCCTTTCAACAGTCGACAGCTCCTCTCGTGGTGTTCTTCCACACCAGCTGTCTTCATCAATGCATCTTTGACTTCCTCGATCGTTGCTTATTCATCGATGTCCCTGATTTCCACCAGTGTTTTTGATGACAGGGGGGTTACTTCCACCTAGCCACCACTGGCTTTGCCTAGGGCTTCGTTTAAAGGACATGCTGGAGTTTTTATCAATTACTACAAGAATTTCTTGATTTGTGTCCTTGTAATCGACACAATGTTTGTGTTGTGCTGCTTGGGGTCCACGCTTTCCTTAATATTCTTGATCATGTCTGCGTAGAACACTCTTTCCTATGCAGCCACTTTGCTGGCGTTATTGGGAATTCTTTAACCTTTCTCCAGTACTGTCACTCCTGGGCTGTTTCTTCTCCTTTCCTTCCTGCATTGTTCTGGGGGTATCTGCCACTTGTCCGCCTTTGCTCGGTGTTCTTTTTCATCCTTCTGTGTCTTCTCCTTCTTGTCGTGTCTCCCTTGTCTTCGGGAGCCTAGACCTCTCTTCTTGCTCGGTTGGATGCCAGTGGAGGGTGTGCTTTCCGCAACAGCTTTCTTGGCTTGTGCCGCTTTTCCCTCTACTAACCGCTGAGTTTTTAGTATTTCCAGCGAGCTTGATATTTCCTTTCTTAATTAATAACTAGGCATTAATTTTTTTAATGCCCACTTCTCAAAGGTCTTCGCTAATGACTCCATCACAACCGGATTATTTCTCAGCAGTAAAAGGGTCACCGTCATGTTCGGGTGAATTTCATCAACTAGTTGCATTTGTAATTCTACCATTTTCTCTAGTTTCTTGCATTTTAAACCTAGAACCTTTATTCAAGGAATTAAATATCTTAACACTTCCCTGCATTTATATTTATGAAACAGTTGTGTTTGTTAAGACCGAATTACTGAAGCACCACCCTTGCTTTATACGAAACAGTCTCGTTCACGAACACAATACTCGCACTAGGAATAATATTCATCGCCCTAGAGTGTCAACCACTCTTTGCCTAAAAGGACCTTATCATTTGGGAATCATTCTTTATAATTCTTCGCCCAAGAATATAAAAGACATTATGAAATTGAATATCTTCAAATCCGCGGTTAAAAACTACCTCCTGCACCAGTGCTTCTACACTGTAAAAGAATTTATTGATTTTAATAAAAGTTAAATTCGTCTTGTACTTTATCACGCCATTGCTGTAGCACTTTTTAAATAACTTATAACAATTTCAAAACCTATTTTCTTGCATGGTTGTGTTGCTGTATGGCTCATATTAATTTAGTTTTATGTGTACTCAACTTTGGCACGGTTGTGTACATTAATTCTGTAGCCCCATCCTGGCCTGGGTTTTTTCTCCGTTTTTCCTTCGGGTAGAGGCGGATTTCTTATACAGGTTCTCTAAGCTTTGTCTAGGGGCGTGGTCATACGCAGTCTGTACTGTTTTTTGACAATAAATTTATTATATCATTTTACAGTTTGTTTTTCTTGATTCTTTCATATTTATTTACATTTTAACATAATATAGAATAGTTATTGTCGAATTAATTAATCTCCAGTTGTCGTCCTAAAGAATTTAACACAATATAGAGTAGTTGTTGTCGAATTAATTAATCTCCAGTCACCTAAATAATTATTTCATTTTTGTCGTTTGTTTGTATATTTAATTTATTTAATATCTCATTTGTAACTTCCGTAATAATTTTTTTATTATTATACTAATATCCTTCATTCAGTGTTAGTTGTCAGTTTTCGTGTATTCTCATTTGCTTTTGTCGTTAAGTTGCTCACTAACTCACAACAATGGAAACTATCGCATTCCCCAACTCATTCAAAGCTGATCTTCAGAAGGCGTACAATGACTTGATACATTATATTGACACACGCATCAGTGCGCTGGAAGAGATCAATAAGAACACGATCGGCGGTTGGATTACAGTAAGGAATTCTCGCCATCCTTCCAACTGCTGTCACCCGGTTAGACCAACGACGCATGCACCACCCCAACTCTTCACTCAGAATAGGTTTAGTGTGTTAGATGACATGTCCCTGTTTCCTCCCTTACCTACTCGTTTCATCCCCTCCCGTCCAGTACCCAAACCTGTTCACAAACCACGCACTGGTAAGCACATCCGCCCAAAACCACGTAATGTAGTGCTACCAAGAGATGAAGCAAACACTTCAACGCTGAAATCAAACATGCTCATATTCGCTGATTCGCACGGTCAGAAGTCCTCCATTTTGTGTGGATTGTTTCCTAGCCAGTTCTC
The DNA here is from genome assembly GCA_002313205.1 of Laupala kohalensis. Classification (NCBI taxonomy): domain Eukaryota; kingdom Metazoa; phylum Arthropoda; class Insecta; order Orthoptera; family Trigonidiidae; genus Laupala; species Laupala kohalensis. The sequence goes on along the minus strand of NNCF01131266.1, from coordinate 225,841 downwards.
AGTATCCGGTTTCTTTAAGCAAAACGCTCATTTGGATGAAGTTATTCGAGAACTGGACACCTACACTAAAAAATTCACAGAGCGGGATACAGTAATCATCATAGCTGGACAAAACGATATTAACTTGGGTGGTCATGTCAACGCGTCTGAACATCTACAAAAACTGAAAATGGCCTCTCAGCACATTAACATAGTACTCTCTAGCCTTCCTCCACGCTTCAACATTCCACAAATAAACCATGAAATTAACCTGGCAAACATATCCCTAAAACATCACCTGGCAGACACAAAAATCACTTTTTTTGATTTCCAACCACACCTGACTGCCAAGGACTTTGCCCAGCACGGTTTACATTTGAGACCGACTGAGAAACATCACTTGAATTCTCTCCTAGCTTCACATCTGACTTCACATCATTCACCTGCCCCTTTACCCATTCCCACACCTTCTCCTGCTCCTACCTCATCTCCTCCTCCACCTCCCTCTGCTCCTACCTCATCACCATCTCTTCCTATCTCCACACCCATTTCTTCTCCTGTCCCTGTTCTTTCACCTACTGCTTTCTCATCTCCCACGTCATCTATTCCTCCATCCACATCTCCTGCCGCCCCCATACACAGTTACAACTTGCGCTGAGGAGTACGATGTGGTACTCGAAGGTGACAATCGCGCTGGGGTGCAATGTGCGGGCTTGATCCGGGACTAGAAGCTGTACCAAATTGAAATTCCTCTCCTCAATCTAACGTCGATTCCATTTTTCGTGAATCACAAACACTTTGCGAAAGTAAAATAATTATATTTCATCATAATGTCCAATCCCTTTCAAACAAATTGACAGACATTGAAATTCTGGTACACGAAAATCCATTCGATTTGCTATGCCTCACATAACATTGGCTTTTAACTAACATCACCAATACTGTTATTTCTAATTATTATTTAGCAAGTTCTTACTGACGACAAAATTTTAAAGGGAAAAATCCGCACGAAGGTACGTGTATAATATATTACCTTCTCCACTGTCAGGCTACGGGAACTTCTGCGTAGATAGTGTGTTCGAATTTTCTGCAGTTAATCTGACCGACACCGGTATTGTTATTTTATGTATTTATAGACTTCCTCAATAAGATCTTGATATATTTTTTCGAAACTTCTAAATTGTTTAAAGCATATCACACACAAATCTACTAAATCTATCGTTATATGTGGCGATTTCAACATCAATTTCCTAAGTACATCCGACTTTGCACATTCACCAATTAATCGATTCAAGAATCTTCTCGATTCCTTCAACCTTGTTACTACGATAAACGACCCCATTCGCCTCTCCGGTTCATCTCAAACATTGCTAGATCAAATTATCGTTAACGATGGAATCTCGTATCTCTCTGAAGTGTTTATCGCCGGATACAGCGATCACCTTGCTCAAGTATTGACTATTAGTAAAAAACTAAAACCGCTTAAAATCCTTTACATNATCCTTTACAAATTTACAAGAGAGTTTAATGACACAAATCAATCCATATTTATAAATTATTTGCGTGAAGAAACATGGAAAGATGTTTACAATTGCCAAAACACCAACGACAAATTCGATGTATTTATCTCAATATTGTTAAAACATTACAACTCTCGCTTTCCCATAAAACGCAAGTTAATTAACACAAAGAAACACAATAGATGGATCACCCAAGGGATAAGAATTTCTTCAAAACACAAACACCGTTTATATTATCTTTCAAAACTCTATAACCAACCACCCGAATTACACGATTTTCGTAAATATAAGTCTATTCTTCGAAAAGTAGTCTATGCAGCTAAAGTAATGGAAAACGACAGGCAGGTACTAAAATCGAACAACCGGACGGAAGCCAATTGGAATATTGTTAAAAAATTACACATCAACTTCTGAAAATCGAGAAGAAAATGTTTCTCTTCTAAACGATGGCAAAATCGTATCAAATCCTCAGGACATCGCAAATTTGTTTAATTCCTACTTCTCACAAGTAGGTAATATAACGAACTCAATATATCCAAATCAATGTCCTCCAATTATATCCACCCACATACCCAATTCTATGTTCACTTCCGAAACTAACGCCAGTGAAGTCATGGGAATCATCAGCTCCTTAAAAAACAAATTTTCACGAGGCATAGATGATATACCTGAGTTTATTGTTAAATCTTCGTCCCACGCTCGCTATATTAAATCCACTCGTATTTTTAATAGTTCTTTATCGGAAGGGGTGTTTCCCAACATATTTAAGAGAGCTAAAGTGAAACCTCTATACAAGAAATGAAACAAACATAATATGGGAAATTACCGAGCAATATCTCTACTACCCACTTTCTCAAAAATTCTAGAAAAATTGTTCTATAAGCGTCTTCTAGATTTTTTAAATAAAAAAATAATATTCTCTCTGACGATCAACACAGTTTTAGGAAATCCTTTTCCACTACAAGCGCAATATTTTCTTTCTTAAACGATGTTACCACATCTCTTGACCGTGGAGAAAATCCTGTGTGTGTGTTTCTTGACTTATCCAAAGCATTCTATGTCATCGATCACAGAATTCTACTTTCCAAATTGCATTCTTTAGGCATTCGTGGACTTCCACATCAATGGCTAACTTCTTATTTAAAAGATAGATATCAACTGGTCGAAATATCCTATACTAAAAATAAAATACTTGGGCGTTGTCTTTCAGACACAAAACCACTTACTTGCAGTGTACCCCAAGGTTCAATTCTCGGTCCTAAACTCATTGATGTCATCATCCACATCAGATTGCAAAATGTGTTTTTTTTTTGCTGATGACACTAATTTACTATGTAAACACGCCAACGCTCAAAAAGTTTTATCTAACCTTTCTACTTGGTTCCATGCAAATCGTCTCATTGTAAACACTGACAAAACAGTGTCTATGTCATTTCACAATAGTATCACAAAATCTTTACCCCAGGTTTCTCTTTCTTTAAACGGAACACAATTAAAAACTGTTACAAATACAAAATTCTTAGGTCTCCATATTCAAGACAACCTCAAATGGAATTGTCACATTGACAATCTTAATTCCCAATTAAGCAAATTGTGTTACGCATTCCGAATCTTAGTTAACGTAGGTAGTCCACATATTTCCCGTTGCGTATATTTTGCAAACGTTTACTCCCATTTACGTTACGGCATTACCTTCTGGGGCAATTCCGGTCCGAGTATTAACACTTTCCCCCCAGGGGACTTACATCTAATAAGTACGTGTTTGGCGAACACGGGGCCCCGAGCTGAGTCTGGCATTACTTCCATTTACTTGTGCCATGCTCCTTCCTTTCTTTCCTGACCTCCCTTGATCACCTCTTGTTCTTTTCGATCCCGACGCTATTAAGGCTAGGGTATCTTTCATTTTCCTCATTCCTCTCATTTTTTGTCCCCCCCTCATGTTATGTACCTCCTTCATTTTTTGTCCCCCCTCGATTTGATGTGTTTTGTGAGATATGTTTTGGTGTGTTGTAGATCAGGAGGGTTTTTAGTGGGTAGGGTTGAATTATTCGACAAGTCCCACACGTGGGGAGAGTCATATTGGCTCTCCCTAGTGCGTAACTGCATTTTCCCTACCTGTACAAGTTTTGTTCGGGCTCCAATGACCTTTGATGTCGACATGAGCCGTAATGCCCACCCCAAAAAAAAAAAAAAATTCAAACTTTCAGAAATCAGAAGAGGATAGTTCGGATAATTTGTAAATCTCACCCCCGAAACTTTTGTAAACCTTTATTTAAAGAATTAAATATCTTAACACTTCCCTGCATTTATATTTATGAAACAGTCGTGTTTGTTAGGACCGAGTTACTGAAGAGCCACCCTTGCTTCATGCGAAACCGTCTCGTTCACGAACACAATACTCGCAATAGGAATAATATTCATCGCTCTAGAGTGTCAACCACTCTTGGCCAAAAAGGACCGTATCATTCGGGAATCGTTCTATATAATTCCCTTCCCAAGAATATAAAAGTTATTATGAAATCGAATCTCTTCAAATCCGCGGTTAAAAACTATCTCTTGCACCAGTGCTTCTACAATGTAAAAGAATTTATTGATTTTAATAAATGTTAAATCCGTCTTGTACTTTATCACACCATTGCTGTAGTACTTTTTAAATAACTTATATCAATTTTAAAAAAATATTTTTTTGCATGATTGTGTTGTCCTATGACTCTCATTAATTTAGTTTTATGTGTACTCAACTTTGGCACGGTTGTGTATATTAATTCTGTAGCCCCATCCTGGCACGGGTTTTCCTCCGTTTTTTCGTTCGGGTAGAGGCGGATTTCTTATACAGGTTTTCTAGGCTTCGTCTAGGGGCGTGTTTATTGTAACAATACATCGTGAATTTAGTGTTATTTCAATTCTTATGATTTTTTAACACTATACTCAGAATAATCGATAGTTCGATAATAATTTGTACATATAAATTTTTTGCGTTAAATTACAAACATATTGACATTCTATTAGTATTATAACTCGTAGCTAACTTTTCATCTTATCTAGGAATTTTTTCTGAAATTTTTGATTCCGCCTCTGCCTTAGGGCCCTTGGTCGGAATTGAAGGGATGGTCACTTGCTTGCTTCCGGAGAGTAAATTAGTTTATTGTCCTCAACGTGGTCATACGCAGTTTGTACTGTTTTTTTGACAATAAATTTATTATTATTACTAAAATAACAGAGTAAGTAATCAAATTACTGTATTCTATTAACAAGGATTTTAGGTAGCTTCTGAGATGAGATCACTTTTGTAAATAAAATCAAGGAGCAAAGTAATACACATACCTTGAGTGCCAGTATCATCTGTGTCATTGTCGTCGTCATTAGCAATATTTTCATCGCCAGTATTCAAAAATACAAGATCACCAGTAAGTGGTTGTAAACCAAATACCTTGATTCGTTTTGAAACAACCTTATTCCACAAAAAACTTTGATAAGAATGAAGGTAGAGCAGTCTTGTATTACGCGGTATCTGATAAAAGATGGGATAAATGAGAACAAAAATATTGAATACTGCAGAGCAAATGATGTTTGTTTTAGAAACCATCAATTACTCACAAAGATATACTTACTTTTTCAAGGGCAGTAAAATAATCATTTGCTTTACACAAACTTAAACCAAGTAGAAGTTTCCCTTCGATTAACTTTTCTTTGTTTCGAAGAATCTTAAGAGCTTTGGAAGCGTCACGAGTCTCCCACCAAATCTTACGAGCTTCAGCTAGATCTCTTATTTGTTCATCTCTCCGAGGTTTTAAGATTAATTCCACCGCCCATAGAAGGAAAACAAAGACATTACAGTTATAGAATAGGTACAAATAAATCATACTAGTGATATCTTCCATGCCATAACAAAAAACACAAAGAGTAAGTAAGGAAAATATTTTATCTCATCATTGATTAAATGCACCTGAAAATTGGTGTACTAATGCAAAAATTAAGATTTTTGTTTCAGTTTATTCCAAGTTTGATAATCAAAATTTTCTCTGGATGTTGTTAAGAGCCCGTTTTTACCAATCGAGAAGCTTACTACAGTACAACACTGTTTACTTGTCCCATTATTTGCACCACAATCATTCTGCCACTTCTATATCCCTAGGGCCTAAATGTTAATTTCACCTCTTAATTTACATTTTCGTCAATTCGAATTTTCCAAAATTTACACTGTCTCAAAGCGCTCAAACTGACATTTAAAACGATTCACACCAATGTTTTACCTTTGTGTTTTGGGTGACATCTTCCAGAAGCAGTTTCTATTTGAGCCACACCATGACAATAAAACATGGGTTTGAATCAATCACAAACTTCGATATGAATGGACAAATTTACGAAAATGCAAAGAATATTAATAGAAACACTTAGGTTACCTAAGAATCATTAAGGTTAGTACAATTGATCTGTACGTTTAGAGTGTTAACAGCATCTGTGTCAAAGCATGTCGAATCATGTCAAATCAAGATTTTTACAAAATTAAGTAATGTTGTTGCCATCATACATAATAAGAAAAAATCCAAATATGGTTGTAATATTCGAATCCATATGGAATTTACAACAATGTTAAGTTTAAACATACCTCCTTAAAAAGGTACTACACAAAACTTTTGAACAGCCCTGAAAGCTCTAGTAATTGAGATATAAGAGCTGGAATAGGTGTAATTTTACAAGTGGTCAGAAGAGCATCTCTTTCTGATATAATTATGAAAAAGAAAAGTTCAAAATAAGGAAATATTATTGACCATTTACATGTTACAGGTTATATTTGACTATCCCACCCAACTGGGCTCTGGCACTATCTGTTGTTCCTACAAAAGTGACACAAGAATCTGTTAGACCAAAATAGACAGTTAAATTCTGAAGTTCCATCGGCAATTGATACAACTTAAAATATCCATTCACTATGCGACCAAGAAATCATCAGTTGGCAAGTTGAATATGGGTGCAAGAACTCCCGAAATACTTTGTGTGTGAAATAAAGTAAGTGAAGTGTGTGACTGGCAGATCTAGTGCAATAATAATTTATCACAAACTTTACACTAAAATAAGAAGAAAAACAGGCACTTAGGACAAACAAATTGTTAAGTTTTGAAACCTGTTTATAAGGTGTAGAATGTAGTATTGTTCACTGTCATTAACTCTCCCCAAAATTTTTCGACGCCACGCACCCCTAAAAACCACTTCAGAGGTGCACATTCGTGGTTTTTGCTGTTTTGTCGCAAAACAGTCAAGATTTTTAGAAAGATATCCATATAAAAAGATATTCCTCATTAAATTTCCAACAAAAAAATAGGAACCATTTTTTAGATATGTGCATAGGTTCTAGTGCTATGAGCTCTCCAATCTGTGGATAGCTTACAAAAATTCAATTTATTCATCATTTTTCGATAAAGAAATTATACTTTTTGCATATTATTTTGTCTATTAATCCCTGCGCACGCAATGTTAATGTTTCACCTGCGCTTGTTGTGGGTTTGTCGTCGTAACCCGGGGCTTCAAAATATAATTTTGCTTTTTAAACTTGTACATTGTTACCTTCTTTCGATGAATAATTATACAACAAGTTTTACTCCATTTCTGAACAATATTTCGAAAATGATAACATTGAGTTCTCTGTATGTCAGTTCATCATGATGCAATCAAGTTGTTATATAGACAATACTATATATCTTTTTTTTGACCGATGTAACTTTTTTGATAAAAGTGGTTTTCATGGAATATGTCCTCCATTCGGGAGTAGTTTTCAAATCACAATTCATTCATTGTTTTTCGATAGTTACTCCTTTTTGAGGAAAAATGTCACTCTCATTTTCGATAAAGATGTCACTCTCATTTTCGATAAAGATGTCACTCTCATTTTCGATAAAGATGTCACTCTCATTTTCGATAAAGATGTCACTCTACAATTAAATCAATTATCTTAGATTTGTTTTGAACTAGTATAACTATTGTCATATAATGCTTTTGATACTTAAATTGAAATTGCTTATCAGTGGTAATGTTTCTAAAACATAAACATTAATTATAATGACTGACCAAAAAAAATAAGAGGATTCAGAAAAGAGTTTCCCACGTAATGAATTCATACAAAAAGGGGATTGTTGTAAGAGTCGAATTACATGGAAAAAAAAAATTACTCACACGAAGTAAACAGTGATTGATATACACTTTATTCAAGGACTCAAGGGTATAGACATTCTTTTTCGGTATAGGTCATTGCTGCGTAAAATGTGAACAGAGTCATTTTAACAAAAGTAAACAAATTAACAGTGGGAGTTTTCTACTCTTTATAATATAAATAAAATGACATAAGTACCCCATTTTATATTTAGTAGAAGATCGAATTTTTTGCTACTGCGAATATGGTAGCATTCACCTATAGCAAATATACACAATACACTGCCCCACAAAATTGGCGGTGTAGTAAATTCTTTGCTCCATAACTTCAATGTTTTACAATGTATTAGAGTGAAATTTGGGTTGAGGAAGTACCTGTTTTCTCAAGACAATCCCTTGTTGAGGGCTCTCTGTGCCACCCCCATTGCACTGGGAAACCCTTAAAGTGAGAAAAGCAATTTTCGAGAAAATCAAGCAAAAATATCACACTTCAAAATGTTGGGGAGAGCTAGTCTCATGTATATAGACTCAATTATGTGCACTCCAGTAGCTGAGATTACAAAACCACCCACATCTGATGACCTACCCCCAACCCCTCAGAAAACAGTGTATTTCATATGCTCCAAAACTACTCAGGATTGTGTGCACTTGTCCAAGGAACATGGTTTACAAATTTTTTCATCAATGGAAGATACAATCTGCGAGCCACCCTCTTCAACATTTCACCCCTTTTGGAAAATTGATTTTTTCTCACGTTTAAATCGATTGATTCACGATGAAAAGCATTGCATTTAGTGTCATTAGGCATAAGCAATACATGTGTTTCAAAATGTTCCATCATCTAACCACCCCCATCCCTCTTAACACATTCCTGAGTGACCGCGAGAAAATATTTTAAGTGGATCAGATAGGGAATCACTTCGTGTATTAACAAACAAAAGTTCAAGTTAGAAGTTCCACCAGTTTTCCAGTTTTCCACTTTTCCATAAAAAATTGGGAAAAGTGTCATCTTGCACCCTTAAGTTCAAATCTGTTTACCTGTTGAACGGGTAGTGGTAGCATTGCGACTTTGACCTAAGCACATATCCTTACTGTGATTGACGCATGGTGTACAGGTTTTTCTTACCATTAGTGTGGGTTATACACCCACCAATCAACGATGCGACATTTTTCGAATTTGTAAGTCACATTGAGAATTAGGAAACATGACATTCCTAATTCGTGCCACCTTTACCTTGTGCCTCGGTTTAGAAACTTAAGGATGCAAGTTCCAACCTACCAATTCTACTTACCAACTTCCAATTTCCTTGCAATAAAGCTTTACCTATCTCATAAGTAGGAACTGCACAAGAACTACCAAATCTTTGAAGACCGTAGTAATTGAGAAAACCTTTCTCAGAGAGTGATGTCATAGCTTCATTTATTTGTTCATCACTACCAGTGACATTTCTGGAAATATAGTTCAATTATAAACAAAATCAGTATTTATCAATGTTACAACAACCTCTAAGGTCATTACTAAGAACATCAAAACTTAACACCATGTCTAAAGAACTGAAATCTGTTCAATAACAAACTGAAAAATAATTTTGACTGAAAACTTGACACTAAATACTAAAATCTAAAATAAAAATCCAACTTAAGCTCTAAAGCCAACAAAAACTACAAAAAATATTACAGTATGAAACATTACATGAAATGAGTCAATGAAATTTTTAGAAGTAAAGAAATACTTACCTAAGGACTATTCGGAATCTATTTCCTTGCAGATCACCCAATTTCAGACCTTTAGACTTGAAAGAGTAGTTGCCCAATGTTATACACCGTAATTTAGAACTAATTTGAGCTAATTTAGATGGTTCAATATGCCACACACTCATTAACTGACTTGTTTTAGCCCTGCGATCTTTAGTACCTGCGTACATTATCATATTTGGTTTTATCCTAAAGGAAAAATAAAAATCTATTAAAATGAATAAATATGTTCAAAATTTGCTACTTAGATGGGTGACCAAAATGTTCACCTGGGGTACTTTTAAGAACAGATTCCATTCCAGGTCACAACTGTCCATAAGCCAGTACAAAAAAAATGTAGCAGGAATAATTTGTGCAGGCAAAATGGTGCCCGACAAAAAGAATTTCAATGGTTTACTTTGTCATTTTATTATTCTACAGCGATGTTTGTTAATTTAATTGAACTGTTGATAAAAAATTATATCATTTGTATTAATCATGAAAAATCGTGTAAAAATCACATTGACTAAATAATATAATTTATTTAAATTTTAATTAAATTATGCATTCTCTATCATTAAAGTACTTAACACTAAGCATAGGGGAGCAACTACCGGATAGTTGAAGTAGCAAATGTCTGCAGTTCCACAAGAAAATGGAACCCATCCATCATCCAGAACAAGTCAACTTCAACATATTTCAAGAAAACATGCTTTACATAGAAGATTTAAGTCTTCCACTTGGATTATTTTTTGGACAATCAATCCAAAAAATCCCCCATCCCAGAATTGGCTAAAAATTTGTATATCTGTTCATTTCCATTAAAAACCAAGATCATTATCATATTTAAAATTAAGCTATTCCAAGTTTATTTTAAGCGAAAGTTAGGTTTAGGCATGCAGTGAACGCGTAGTAGTAATAGTAATAATAATAACAACAACAACAACAATAATGATGATAATAATAATAATGTGTGGTGTCGGGGTCACCTGGAGAATAGCACCACGGGATCTCCCCCTGTTGTAAGAGGTGACTAGTCGGAGCAACTGACCATTGTCCTTGTCCTTGAGTGTTTCCTTTCGTTCTTTCACCCTTATATTTTTCCTTCCCTTACCCATGGGTGCCAATGAGTGGATCGAATAGCTTGGAGGCTCCTGTCACCAATCCGGAGAAATTTCCTTGTCTTATCCTTCCTCAATCCCTCTCTCTTCCCTGACCGTAGGGTAAAAAGGCTACCCATCATCGATGGTGAGAAAGAAGAAATGCCTTAGAAAAGAGCTGCTGCCTGGGGAGCGCCAGGGCACTTCTAGAGCTGGCGATAGGCGTGACAGTAAGTAAGCCACCAGTGGCCGGGGAAAGAATGGACGGGACTCGGTCATTCAAGAAGCTACTGTCTGTACAATAGAATCTAACCATTTTCCACCTACAAAAACTGCTACAAGTGCTTCTCAGGGGAGCAATCCATTATTGCCTGAGACCACTCAGGCAGACCAAAAATGAATTCGTATGAAATGGACAATTGAAGTAAATACTTTTATCATGCGAAGAGTTTAAAAAGCAGTATCCTAACTTTGATGTCACAGCCCAGAAGGATATCTGATCAATGAAGAGCTGTAGTTAGAAATAACTTAATTGATCCCCAAGTGTTGAGCAAAATTAGGACAGACATTACAACAGAATTGGTAGGAGAGGTTGTACATGAATCAGATGGAAGTCCAGACGTAACAGCAGCTTCACAATCACAAATTGAATCCATTCATGAAAATGAAAACCTTGTAATACAGGATACCTATAAAGGACAATTTAAGAATGTGATAAGTGATCAAGTCAATAGTATGTTTAATAAAGCTCTGGTTGAATACAAGGGTATGGACCCAACAAAAAGACCTTACTTACCAAAACAAGGAACATCCTCAAAATTAGCAAGTATAGTTCAGGTATTAAATGATACTGTTCTACCCCAGCATTTAGAAGACGTCAAAACTTTTGAGGACCTTCATACTCTAGTCTACTGTGCTGCAGTTACAGTAGTACAGCTAAATGGAGCAAAGATAAAAGAAAGAAACATCACCAAAAATAGAGAAGAAAAAGTACCCAAATGGCGCCAAAGGATAAAGAGACAGATTGAGAAATTAAGAGCAGAATTAGCATGTACGTTACAGTATCAAAAGGGGAATCCTAGTAAGAAACTGAAGAGACAAGCTGAAGCTATTGAAAATAAATACAAGGTGCATAGTACTCACGATAAACCTAATCAAAAAGGTATAAGCATTATTGACACACTTAAACAAAAAAATTGCTGCATATAAATGGAGATTAAATAGGTATACAAGATGTAGTAGAAGGAAAAGAGAGAATCAGCAGTTTCAAAGTGATGAAAGAAAATTCTACAGGACACTTAAAAATAATTTCTGTGATGAAAATCAAATTCCACCAAAAGGTGAAGAAATTACTAGGTACTGGTCCTCGATATGGTAAAATAGTGTACCCTACAAAGAAAATTCAAACTGGATATCAGAGGAAATAGAAGATATGTTACAAGTTGAAAACATGTTGACACCTGAAATCACAGTAGAGGAAATAAGGATAGTTGTTAATAAAAACTCATAATTGGAAAGCCGCAGGTAGTGACAACATACACAATTATTGGTACAAGAAACTAATGTGTACTCACATCCATCTGGCTCATTTCATCAATGTCTTCTTTCAACACCCTGATATGGTACCATTGTTTTTGACAGAAGGTAAAACGTTTTTATTGTCTGAGGGGAAAATTTCAAATGACCCATCCACGTACAGACCAATAACCTGTCTGCAGACTGTCTACAAAATAATGACTGCTTGTGTAACATGACTAGTAAACTGCTCATTTAAGTAAGCAGAACATATTAACTGAAGAACAGAAGGGTTGCAGAAAGGGCATGAAAGGATGCAAGGAGCAAATGGTAGTTGATTCTGTTATTCTCAAAGAAGCTCACCAGAGAAATAGAAATCTTTTCTGTTATTATATTGACTATCAGAAGGCCTTTGATGCGGTACCTCATATGTGATTAATATATATCCTTAAGGTATATAAGATTCACCCTGCCTTAATTCAATTCCTACAACACATGATGAAACAGTGAAGAACATTTATTCATATTTATGATGGTAATAGAAATGAAATAAGTTCTGAAATTAAGATACAACAGGGTATTTTTCAGGGCGATCCTTTGAGTCCACTTTGGTTTTGTTTGGCATTGAATACCTTGTCCCGTTTAATGAATCGTACCAACATTGGATATCGCATAGGCAATAACCGAAATGGCCATCGGGTATCCCATTTTCTGTACGTGGATGACTTGAATTCATCCTTAATTAAGCTTCAACAATTAATACAATTGGTGGAACAGTTTTCAGTGGATATTAATATGAAATTTGGCTTGGAAAAGTGGAGAATCTTTAGTAGTCATAAAGGTAAAGATTTAGTAAACCCTCAGGGATTTGATACAGTGCAGGATAAAATTGGTCTAATGGCAGAATTTGAGTTTTACAAGTATCTAGGAATAAAGCAATAAAAAATGATAGCACATACTGAAATCAAGAGAACTCTTCCATACGAATTTACCACCAGACTGGAGAGAATCTGTAGAACAGAGCTGAATAGTAATAATTTGATAAAGGCCATAAACACATATGTAATATCAATTTTAACTTATTCATTTGGGATAGTATCTTGGTCGACCACTGATTTGGAAAATCTGCAGAGAAAATTGCGCGTAAAATTGACAAACCATCGGAAACACCACACAAAATCAAGTTATCTGAGAATGACACTTCCAAGGCGGAAGAGGAATTATAGATATAAGAAACCTACACAACAGACAGATTGCTCAACTTCATTCTTATTTTCATGAACGGATGGAGGAATCTTCACTACACACCAGCATTTGCATCTCAGACAACAATTACACTCCATTAAACCTATTACAAGCTAGAAACTTAGACAGTGAAAAAATTTCAACAGAAGCAGACAAAACTTTGGAATGGAAGAGCATGGCACTGCACAGAAGACACCCTCATGCCCTGAGCAACCCCAATGTCGACAAGAAAGCTTTGAATGTATGGCTCAGGTGAGGGGAGCTTTTTCCTGAAACAAAAGGGTTTGTTATTGTCTTCCAGGATCAGGTTATTCCCACTAGGAATTATAAGAAATATATTATGTAGGATTCCCATATGGAAAAATGATAAGTGCAGGAAATGTGGAACTGCTTCTGAAACAATTCAACATATAACCGGAGCTTGTAATATGTTGGCACAAACTGATTATTTACATCACCATAACCAGGTGGCTAACATAATTCACCAAGTATTAGCTTTAAAGTATTGCCTTATAGAAAATAGCACACCTTATTACAAATATGAGCCGGCTGATGTTTTAGAATCAACAAACTTCAAATTATATTATGACAGGTCAATAATCATGGACTGTACAATTCATAACAACAGACCAGACATAGTGCTAAAAGATCAAGTAACAAAGACAACCTATTTGATAGACATAGCTGTGCCAAACACTCACAACCTTCAGAAAACAATTCAGGAAAAATATCAGAAATATGGTGACCTTAAGGTAGAAATACGAAGGATATGGAACATGGAGAGAGTTTACACAGTACCGGTACTAATGTCCTCTACAGGAGTCATCCCTATCTCCTTTCACAATAGTATTAGCATGTTAAAATTGCATAAGACCATTTATGTACAACTTCAGAAAGCTGTTTTGCTCAACACATCAAGAATAGTCAGAAAATTTTTGGATCATCCAGAGTGAGTGTGCTTGGTGTAGCCTGTACCCCACTACGACCAGCAGAAAAAGCTGAGATCCTAAACGGAATATAATAATAAAAAGGGGATTACAACAAAAGGGATGTAACAGAGGCTCCATGGGGTGTTGATCATTGATTCAGTGGTATGTAGTCAAGTATATCTTATACAACGTAATCTGAACATGGCGTATATTGATTATAGGAAAGCATTTGATTCGGTTCCACATTCCTGGCTGATAGAAGCACTTATGATTTATGGGATTGATCTGAAAGTTGTCTTGTTCTTGAAGCAAGTGATGATGAATTGGCATACGAAGATGATCCTGAGCACACCCAACAGCTACATTGAAAAGGAAGCTCTCAGTGTGCAAAGAGACATATTCCAGGGAGACTCACTCAGCCCTCTCTGGTTTGTCATGTGTTTGAATCCTTTATTGAAAATGTTGAATTCCACAAATTATGGCTTTGGAATTAAAGCAGGGTCAACTGTGAAGTACTGCCTTAATCACCTTTTATATATGGATGACCTGAAAATATTTGGAGCGTCAAAATTTTAGCTTGAACAACTACTGAGTATTGTGGAAGCATTTTCGAGAGATATTGGAATGAATTTTGGTTTGGAGAAATGTCGAACACTGAGTGTTTTGAAAGGGAGAATAGGGGATGAGTCCTTTAAACTTGAGGAAGGGCAGGTGATACAAGCAATGTTGAATGACAAAACATATAAGTATCTGGGAATGAGACAAGCCAGGCGCATTGACCATAGTAAAATGAAAGAAGAACTCTCTGTAGAATTTGGTAGAAGGGTATGGAAAGGGTTGAAAACAAAGCTGAATGGGAAAAATATGATCAAGGCTATTAACACCTATGCTGTTCCCATCTTGAACTACTCATTTGGCATTGTTAAGTGGAGTAGAACTGACAGAGAGCTTGCAAAGGAAGGTAAGAGTTTTAATGATGGAGGCACGCATACATCACCTGAAGTCTTCAGTTGAACGCACTACGCTGCCGAGGAGTATGGGTGGGAGAGAGTAGGTAGACATTAGCAACCAACTTTGCCGGCAGGTGAAAGATCTGAGAAATTTTTTCCATTCGGCAGCGCAAACATCAGAGTTGCATAGAGCAATTTGTGAAGCAGATAAGTTTATGCCTTTGGATTTAGCACGGCAGGATGTTGCTGACTTAACAATCAATGATAATGAAAAATGGGCCTTATGGATGGCAAAAGCTCTCCATGGAAGACACCTAAATGAGGTGAGTCAAGCTCATGTCGACAGAAAGTGTCGAACTTCTGGCTCACATCTGGGCAGATCTTTCCAGAAACCGAAAATTTTATGCTAGCCATTCAGGACCAGGTAATTCCAACGCGAAGCTATTTGAAGCTAATTATCAAAGATGCAAATATCCAAAATGAGTACTGCACATATGGTTGTCCAACAGTAGAATCAGTCCAGCATGTTACTTCAGGATGCATGCATTTCTCTGGTACTGGATATAAGCAACGGCATGACGCAGTGGCGAAAATTTTACACCAAGAATTGGCTGAGAGATTTCACCTTCTCACAGGAGAAAAAGTACCGTATTTTATGTACCAGCCTATAAGTGTACTGGAGAATGAAGAGTACTCTCTATATTGAGATAGGACTATTCTAACAGATCAGACCGTAGTGCATAATAGACCAGATATGGTTGTGATCTATAAAAGAGGATGACGTGCTGTGCTTATTGATATTTCTATCCCGAATACCAGCAACTTACAAAGTAAATTCGCCGAAAAGATCAATAAGTACTTGGAACTCATTGAACCAATTAAGAGACAATGGCATATTGAGAAAGTGAAAATTGTTCCAGTAATTTTGTCAAGCACTGGTGTCATCCCCGTGAGCCTGATGCAAAGCCTCAAACAACTAGGTGTGAAAGAAGATCTTTACATACTGATGCAGAAGGCAGTGGTAATATCAATGATGAGTATAGTGTGGAAATTTCTGGGAAATGATGGAATTTAGATTGTGCTATATTAGGCTAGGATTATTGATTGTGCTTTGATTTTGTTAAGATCTGTGCAATTAATGTTATGTACCAGAAAATGAGAACAATAAAATAATAATAATAACAACAACAACAAATTTAGAGCCATGAACTCTTGGTGCATACCAGTTTTGACATACTCCTTTGGAATAATACATTGGTCGCAGACAGACCTTGATAATCTCAACATCACGGTACGCACAACACTGACAAAGCATAGAATGCATCATCCCAAGTAGGCAGTGGAACGACTTTATATTCCCAGGAAGGAAGGTGGAAGGGGCCTGCTAGATCTGAAGAATTTGAGCAACAGACATATCGGTAATGAAGAGGTATTCCCTTTCCAAATTGGAGACGTCATCAGTATACAATGCGATTGTTGTGGCCGATAAGGGCTACTCCCCACCGAATTTGGCAGATAACACCTTCCAGCCGAAAATCATCACAACCAATGACAGGATACATGCATGGAAGTCTAAATCTCTCCATGGTAGATTTCCCCATTCTCTTGAGAAAGCAGATAAGGACGCATCGACGCGTAGGCTATGAGATGGGTTTCTATTTGGTGAGACTGAGGGTTTCATCCGCGCCATCCAGGATCAGGTTATAGCAACAAATAATTACAAAAAGTTGATAGAAAAACAGAATATCTCTGATGAGTATAGAATGTGTCATCAATTCAGAAACAATTGACCATTTAATTACAGCATGCCCCAATCTTGCTAACACAGAATATCTGCGTCAACATCACCTGACTGCAAGTATTGTTCATCAAGAACTAGCATTGAAATTAGGTCTCCTCTCTAAAGACAAAATCTGCCCGTATTATCAATACAAAGCTCTATCCACTATGGAGGATCAGCGTTACGATATTCCTATACATACGGATAAAATCATCGCATCCAATAGACCTGATATTGTTGTACACGATAAAGAAGAAAGAACGGCACTACTTATTGATGTCACGCATCCATCAGGGCACAAGATCAATACAGCAGAATCTGAAAAAATTTCTAAATATACCACTGTTGATTGAATATAAAGAGATGTACAGGCTGAAGTCAGTAGATGTTATCCTGATTGTCATAACAGCAACTGGTTTGATCAACAGAAATTTGAAGAAATATTTAGAAAAGATTTGTCTAGAACCAAAGGGTATAGTTCCAAGAGTTAAAAAATCTGTGATCCTGGAAACATGTAGAATCGTTCGCACTGTGTTGAACATGAAAGAGCATGGTATGAGGTTTGCCAAACTAATGGTCCCTCATATAAGAAAAGAAAACCGGATAATCTGAGAAAACAAAGAATAATAATAATAATAATAATGCACGTGGGAAATCTTTGCACGCTGAAGCATGTGTACATTTAGTGTCGGAAGTGTCATGTTGTCCACACGCCTGACACGTATCCTGTTCGTGTGGCATAACGTGGGAGAACTTGGACATCATTGACAGCCGGCCATGGATCGTATGTGACGGCAGGCTGTGGCGCTCTTTTAAAACCGACAGGAGTTTCAGTTTAAAACTTGGCTGTATGGATCGGTCGCTGAACGTAGTGGCCGGTGGGGTGCGCCAAGTAGTCCTTTGGCGTTCTTACTAAAAGAAGTCATATAGGAGAGATTCTGGAACACAAATGGTTGGTGCTGAAGTGTCAGACGGGGCTAGGAAATTGTATCTCTGAAATGATGGATTGTGAGACTAGGACGGTTGGTGGTTCGCCAAAAACATTCATATAGAGACAGAGGAAAATGGAATATCCAGTACCACTCCTACTCTACGAGATTCATGGAGACAAGTGCCTACAATCCATTGTAGAGATGAGGAATTCTTCAAGAGCTTGGGAAAAAAGTGGAAATACCTACAGAAAATAGAACAGCAAAAGCAGCTAACAGACAGTATTCTTCAGAATCTAAAATTAGTTAGCAATAATATGCATAAGAACAACAATTGGAATGCCAGAGACTCTTTAGCAAAGGCCATAGTGAAGTAAACAATCTAAGGAACAATTGTGTAGTGATAAGCGAAGAAAAGATGGACGTATCCAATTCACTAGGTATCCTTGAAAAAAAATAAAAATAAAAAAAAGTTGGCAGTAGCGGGGAAAGTGAGCCAAGGTAAAGTGACAAAGCTGCACCCACAGACCTCGAAAACTCTACCTCACGGTTTCCTGAGAAAAGACAGAAATGACCAGTCCACCATTGGAAGAGAAAAGGCGAGACAAGGAGGAGTGGACCAAAGTGGCAGATGAAGATGAACAAGATGATGGTAAAACTGAGGGACGGTCCAAACTACCGGAGCAACAGAAGAGAAAAAAAGAAAAGTACAGGAAAGCTGAAAAAGCTGCTGTAACAGACTTAAGAACCAACTAGACCATCAAAGTGACATTCAAGGAGGGGTAAACATATGCAGACATTATTAAAAACATGAAACAGCTGGTGCACCCGAAAGATTTTAACACTGATATCAAGACGATGAGGAGAAATCAGAAGAAAGAAATCTTAATTATCTTATTAAATAAAAGCTAAGAATGGATACGTAGTTAAATTAAATTAAGTTCTGACAAAAGCTGTCGCAGAGGGCTGAATTAATCGTGCTAATCCCTCAAACTGTCCTAGAAATTATGGACATAGACGAGTCCGTGTTGACAAAGTACTAGAAGCTACAGAGCAGTCAAAGAATATGAAGACTGACCAGCTCAAAAGCACATGTAAACTGTTCAATGGATTTGGAGGAATGCTGACAGCTATAATCCTACTGTCCAATAAGATGGCCCAGAAACTCCTGAATAAGGGTAAAATAGATTGGCTGAGTCTACTGTCGAATACGGGAGAAACATTGCATTACAAGATGCTACAATTGTCTCGGATTGGGCCATACCTCTACCACTTGTAAAAGTCAGGACAGGAGAAACATATGTTACAAGTGTGGCAAAGTGGAACATTTTGCAAAAGACAGCACATGGACGATGCAGTGAGTCATCTGCAAGGACAAAAATCTTGCTGTTGATCACATTTTAGGTACCAACAAATGCTATATTTTTCTACAGAAATGAAGAAATACAAATTGTTTTGCAATGCTTAGACTCCTTCAAATTAACCTAGCAAAATGTAAGCTAGCACAAGACTTGTTCAAGCAAGTCGTACAGAATTGAAAGTAGACATGATATTTGTGTGCGAACAACCGACTGATACAGACATATCGTATCAAGATGAAATGAGTAGAGATGGCTTAATACTACACAATAAGAAAATTATAGTAAGAAATTGGAAGATGACAAAATATGGGTTCTTATGGATCGAAACAGGGTATATATGCATCTCCAATTGTTATAATTCCCCAAACAACTCAATTGGGAAGTTTGAAATAACTGACCAGCTGGAAGCGAGTGTTAAATCGACAAATGGAGTGGGGTTAGTGAGAGACGATTTTAACGGCAAGTCCCCAGAATGGGGGAATACCCGATCTGACAAGAGAGGGGATATTAAGTTCGAGTTTGTTGCAACAAATGACTCGGTTATTTTGAATGCGGGTAGCGAGAATACCTTCGCACGAGACGACACTGCATCAATAATTTATCTGACTATAGAATCTACCAATATCACTAGAAGTAAACAAGATTGGACTGTACTGAATGAAGTGATCACTGGTGCATCTGTTTTTTCTCTTCCCTGAACGAAACTGGGTGTACAAAAAAGGAGAGGCTGAAACCTAGAGGTCCACTACATTGGAACTCAAGCAAGCTTGTGGAGGGTGAAGCGAAGAAATCCCTGGTGGAGGGTGAAGCGAAGAAATCCCTGGAAGAGTCAATGCTTCTGCAAGAACTCGGCTCGATGAAAGGTTCGACATGTGTTGAAGTAGTGCATAGTTTGAAGAAAACAGATCGCCATGTGCGAAGCAGGCTAACTGGTCGACACCTGAGAATGTGGAATTGCGAACAAGTTGCATCTAAGCCAGGAGACTTGCAACAAGAAGCAAAACAGACGAGCGGCTCCGATATGAGTACAAGTTATCTTAAAACGGGTCAAACGAAGTAAATTCAGATGCTGGAGAAAGCTTTTAGTAGAGGCAGAATATGATCCGTGGGGTAAAACCCACAAAATAGTGACGAAGAAATTCTGAACGGATATGAGGATGCTGGGATTAGAAGACCCAGCGTGGATAAAGAAAACTATAAGCAAACTCTTCTCGTTCCGTACACGATGATTGAGAGATATGCCATCTAACTACATCTTTGATTAAACAAATACCTTCACAAAACAGGAGCTGCATTGCTAACCCAGTTTACAATTTTTGGCAGGTGTCCATTCTTTGATATGAAGGTAAGATGTTCATGTGGTATAAAAACACAGCATATTTACTATATAAAATATTCAGTACAAAAAACTCATACATATTTTCATTTTAACAGATAAATTACAGAATAAAATTATGAAATTTATATGTAATAGCACAAAAAATATTTGTGCTAGGCGACTTTGCTCTGTTTTCTCAGGGACAAAACACTGAATTATATTATGAATATGAATGCAAGTGAGATGATACCGAAGAGACCAGAGGATAAGATATTCATGGTATCATATTCTGATCGCCGTAAATGGGAACTCAAAAGTACTAGAATCAGGTTCACGAATGGATCTAAAAGTATCTTGGAAACTGGAGTGGAAGTATTTGGCTGCAGTAAAAGATTATCCTTTAGCCTTGGACAATATGCCACTGTCTTTCAAGTGGAACTTCTTGCCATATTGGGCTGGTGTAATGCAAAGTATAGATATGAGGTTAGAAAAATCACTATACTTTCTGACAGTCAAGCGACTTTAAAGGACCTAGAGGGAAATCAGATCAAATCAAAATTGGTCTGGGAATGCCTAGAAAATCTAAAGACACTGACCTCACTTAATTCTGTGGAACTGATGTGGGTGTCGGGACACAGGAGTATCCATGAAAATGAAAACAGCTAAGCTAGATAAGGAAGGATCCAATAATACTTTTATACGACCTGAACCCAGGCTATAGTTGTCCTGTGGACATATCCGGGGCTCAATTTGTGACTGAATCAGGAGAAAATACAAGGATTACTGTGTATCGATTTCAGGACACTCATTTAAGAGATGACAAGAAGCAGGACACAAGAACTGCTTAACATGAGTAGATATTCACTTCATTGTACAGTTGGATTAGCAACAGGGCACAGTCAACAAAGAGGTCATCTCAACAAAATTGGCTTAATCAATTCACTAGGTAGGAGACGCCAAAAAGCAGATGAAATAGAAAGGGGAAACACTCACAGTCTTCAACAACAAATCCATGCAATTACATGAATACCAGGAAGTGTCAATCAGGAGGCTTATCACCTTCGCAAAGGCAGAAAGACTCTTAGAAATTTAAAGGAAGGGAAGCACAATAGACAGTGGTCGCATGTCATTGGGTGTACATTGTCCTCCCTTAACAATGCAATATACTCTTATGATAAATACATTATACAAAAAGTAATTTTTAACAAAGGTTTTACATAAAGATGATAATTAAAAAGAATGCAACAAATGTGTAATTTTTATACATGGAAAAGTTTTACAAGTACAACCCAATTATCTATAGTGGATGAAACCTAGCGTTTTCATATGTTGTGCTCATACATTTTTTTGTAAAAAAATAAATGTCCCGGTGGCTCTGCGATGTTCTGTAGTGCCGATGCTGACACTACGTAGGTGCTATGTTGATAATAATAAATAATAAACTTTATTGTCCAAATACCAGTTTCAAACAGCGTATGATCATGTGGGGGGTAATAAACTAAGTTACTCTCCGGAGACAAGCAAAGAACCATCTCATCAATTCCGATCAAGGGCCCATGGACAGTGGCAGATTTAATATGAACAAAATAAATTGTAGATATTCGTGCAGTAAAAATTCGAGATTAATTAAACAAAAGTATAAATGACATTCCCGCCCAAGGAAAATCCGCCACTACATGGAGAAAACCCGGGCCAGGATGGGACTACAGAGATAATGTACACAGCCGTGTCAAGGTTGTGTACAGTTAGAAATAAACTATTAATAAACAAAGGCAGAAAATCAACATGAATGAAAAAGGAATTTAATCGATATCTAGAGTACAATAACAATGGCGTGATAAAGTATAAGAGATATTAACATCACTTACATCATCCGAAGTCATGTGAAAAACAATATTTATAAGGAAATTGAAACTCTTATTAATTTCATTTATTAAAATCTGTAAATTCTTTCACATTATAGAAACAATAACACATTAAAACATTTTAAGTGCAGATTTAGAGAGATTCAATTTATTTATATCTTTTAGATTTTTGGGGAGTGAATTATACAAAATTATTCCTGAATAATATGGGCCTCTTTTGCAAAGAGTAGTTGATACACCAGGACGATGAATATTAGCCTTATTACGAGTCTTGTGTTCGTGAACTAGACTATTTCTTCTAAAGCAGGGATGGGATTTTAAGAGTTCAGTCTTAACAAACACTACTACTTCATAGTATTGCAAGGATATAGTATTCAATGTATATGCAAGGGAGAGGGAGAATATTTAATTCTCTAAATAAAGGTTTACATGAATTTTGGGGGTGAGATTTACATATAATCCGAACTATTCTGTTTTTAATTCTAAAAGTTTGAATGATCTGAGTAGATCGGCCCCAGAAGATAATGCTGTACCGTAAATGAGAATATACATTTGCAAAATACACGCAGTGAGAAACGTGTTGACTAACAATGTTGGTTAAAATTCGGAATGCATAGCATATTTTGCTTAGTTTAAAATTCAATTATCAATATGGCAATTCCATTTGAGATTGTCCTCAAAATGAAGCCCTAAAAATTTTGTTATCTTGAGTGATTTTATTTCGGTTCCATTTAGTGAAAGGGATGTAGGAGGAAGAGATTTCGTTACACTATTGTGAAATGACATGGATACTGTTTTATCAGTATTAACAATGAGATGATTTGAATGAAACCAAGACAAGAGGTTTAGATAGAGCTTATTGCGCATTGACATGTTTACATAGTAGATTCGTGTCATCAGCAAGAAGAATCATTTTGCAATCGGGCGTGGTGGATAACATATCTTTTACGTACAATAAAAAGATAGGACCTACAATTGAACCCCGAGGAACTCTGCAAGTAAGTGGCTTTGTTTCTGAGAGGTAATATTGACATACTTTATTTAAACATGGGAAATTTCAACTTCCTGATGCCTATCTTTCAAGTAGAAAGTTAACCATTGATGAGACAATTCAAGAATGCCGTATGAGTGCAATTTTGAGAGAAGAATTTCGAGATTGATTACATTGAATGCTTTCAAAAAATCAAGAAATATACCTCGTGCATTATCTCCACGGTCAATAGAATTGGTTACATCATTTAGAAAAGAAAATATGGCGCTGTCAGTTGGAAAGGATTTCCTGAAACCATGTTGATCATTTGAGAGAATATTATTATGCGATAAGAAGTCTAAAAGTCTCTTATAGAAGAGATTTTCCAGGATTTATGAGAAAGTTGGCAATAGTGATATGGGTCAATAGTTTCCAACATCACGTTTATTTGCTTTTTTATGTAATAATTTCACTTTAGCTTTTTTAAATCAGTAAACACGTCTTCTGCCATGGTGCAATTGAAAATATGAGTGAGTGGATTTAATATAACGTGAGACAAAGATTTTACTGTAATTTCAGGTATATCATCTATCCCTGCTGAATACTTATTTTTTAAGAACTGATGACGTATCTTCACTAGAGTTAGTCTCGGAAGTGAACACAGACTGCGGTACGTGTATGGATGTATTTGGTGGACATTGGTTTTGAGTTACTGATTTTGATATTTTATCGATTTTTGAGAAATAAGAATTAAACACATTTGCAATGTCCTTTGGATTTAATACAATTTTGCTATCGTCTAGTAGGGAAATGTTTTATATGCGATTTTCTGAAGGGGATGTGTAATTCTTCATAATATTATACATGGTTTTAGTCCGGTTGTTCGATTCTATTATCTGTCTATCTTTTTCCATTACTTTAGCTGCATAGACCACTTTTCTCAGAATGGATTTATATTTACACAAATTATCATAAAATTTGGGTGGTTGGTTATTGAGTTTTGAAAGATAATATAAATGACGTTTGTTTTTGGAAGAAATTCTAATCCCCTGAGTTATCCAATGATTGTGATTGTTTACTTTACCTAACTTGCGTTTTGTAGGAAAGCATGAGTTGTAATACTTCACGAATATTGAAAAAATACACTGAATTTATCTATGGCGCTTTCACATTTATTCACACCATCCCACGTTTCCTGTAAAAGTTTTTCTAAAAATTGTTAAAGTTTTTCGTTAAAATATCCAGAAACCTTGTAGATGATATTTCCTGGTTTATCTTCAATGGTTAATATTTGGGAAAAGTGGTCGCTATATCCAGTTTAAATACTTGAGAAGTATATATGAGTCTATTGTTGACAATTATCTCGTCCAGCAAGTTTGGGATGAACCAGAGACACGAGTGAGGTCAATTATCATTGAAGGAACTGATTAGATTATTGAATCGAATTTTGGTATTGTGCGCGGAATCCAATTCACTGAGGAAATCAATGTTGAAATTGCCACAGTTAACAATAGATTTCGTATATTTCTGTATTAAATGTTTTAATATGATTTCGAAAATCAGAAAATATATTTCAAGATCTGATTGAGGTGGTCTGTAAATACACAAAACTACAATGCCGTTATCAGTCAAATGAACTGCAGAGAGTTCGAAAATACCACCCGAGTAGAATTTCTCATAACCTAACAGTGGGGAGGATAAAATGTAATTTCTAACTTAGATTCATGTACCGCTGTGAGGATGATCACCTTTGAAATTTGGTCGACAGAAAAAACTAATTAAAGAATAATTTTGAATAAAAGTATTTTTTATGCATTATCAAAAAAGGCAATGCTCTGTTGAAAACATAACAGATCAAATGGATAGTCTAGTAAAAGAATTTCGATATCTATTACTATGTTGGAAAGCGACTGAACATTATGATGTAAGATATTTATTTTATTTTCTGGAGGGATGCAATTGAATTCAGATGGTTCAGGAGAATTTATATTTAATTGTCATCTTCTAGCAATGCATCGAACTCTCAACCGAAAGTTATAACTGTGTTTGGGGGCGGAAGGTGTTGGGGTTGGGCCGGTGAAACGGACTTAGACGGGAGAGGTGAGACAAGGGGTGGAGCCAGATGAAGGACACGAGGACAGGAGGAAAGGAGAAGAGATGGGAGTGGGGAGAGATGGAAAAAGTGATGAGGTAGCAATAGGGGTGGGTGGTGGATTTGGTGTAGGTGGAGGAGATGAGGTATGGTACATAACTGAAAGAGAAGCAAAGCGTTGCTTCCCAGACGATCTCAGATAAAGGCCATGCCAGGTAAAGTCCTTGGCAGAAAGGTGGGATTGCAAATCAACAAATGTGATGTTTGTGCCTGCCAGATGCTGTCTTAGAGCGATGTTTGTGTTGTACAAGTGTGGCATGTTGTAGCATGGAGGCAAGTTAGAAAGTATGATGTTAGTGCGTTGGGAGGCCTGTTTGAGTTTTTGCGTATATTCACTAATTGACAACCCAAATTTAAATCGTTTTGCCCACCAATAATAACTACTGTGTCCCGTTCTGTGAGTTTTTCCGTGTGGGTGTCCAGTTCTCTGATAACTTCAGCCAAAGTTTGGCCTAATGAAACCGGATACAGAGAAATTGCTAGGAACAATTCCACGCACAATGGAGGACATTTGGCGGTCATGGGATTCAGCTAAAATTAAAGCGCTAGATTTTTGCGTGGAAGTGTTGTCTTTCATAGTGTTGGGCGGCACAATTTTACGTGTTTTTGACGCCTGTGCTGACGAGTGCGGGGCATACGCTCATGCGAAGCATCCATTGAAATAATCTAATTCGCGAAAAATTACATGGGGATTGGAATTTACTCTTGGGAAATGTGTTTTGTCCTCTATAAACGGGAATCTCTTATAAACTGCTATCTTTATCCGGGATATGCATTGTTTCTACTTGTTCCTTCTCGGGATCTCTGATATTGTACATAAGATAATACCTCAATTTGCTAGCTAGAAAGTTCACACTTTCCATTGTATCCATGTTTTCCTTGTGAAGAACAAAATGCACATAATCTCCTCCGAGACTTGCAGGCCAAGCTACTCTTCTATCTTGTTTATCTGGAAAATGACAGCAAATGAATGAATTTATCCTGCTCATTGGAAATTAATTATTTCGTTAACTCGTAAATACATACGAGTGGAAGAAGAAAATACAAAATTTTCACATGTCCAGACAAAATCGACATGCATTCCAATATAAATGAGTCATTAAAGTAGATTTACTTTACATCAAATATCGATTGAGTAATACGTTGTTATACTGACTCCCAACTTGCTTGGGGCTTCACCTCAGGTAAGGGCTTCGCCCCAGCCAGACTCTTAGCATTTATTTGGGAAAGGCAAAGGGCAACTCCCACACAACTAAATTATGTGTACTTCACGTCTTTTAAAGCAAGCTGAATGAAACCAGCAACCCCGAAAACTATGGATTCAACACTATCAGCTGTTATAAATATATTTTACGAATCACGCCTTCCTAACTCAACTTTTAGGGGAATCATGCACACCATGTGGTCTGACCCGAGACATAATGGCATAAGGAATATAATTATTCACCCTAGAATCCCCGAAAACAATGGACACCAATATCGGTTTTTCATTAATTTTACACGTCTCACCCCTTTTTTACCCCTTCTTACAGGGTGTCATGCCGCCCACATGATCTGAACTGAAAAAACAACAACATTGGTAGTAAATTTATGACTCCGAAGCTCTGAAAACCATGGATTCTACGCAAATCGTCCCTTTGCAATTAATTTTTTCCTGACACTCTCACCCCGTTTAACAGCGCAAGGGGTGTCTTATTGCCACGGGTATTGAATTAGAACTTGAATGATATCAGAAGTGCCACTGTGTATCTCAGTAACGTCGAAAACAGAGGTTTCGTCACTGATGTATGTAATTTACAATAACTTTTGCTAGTCATTCCCTTCCCCAGGGGTCTACGAGGGCAGATTGTGAACTTCATCGGAAGTGTCATTATGCCTTTCAGCGGTCCCGAAAACTGTGGTTTCAACACTATCGGTTATTTTTGATCATATTTTCATGTCACTCCCTCCCACCCCTCCCCTAGGGGTGTCTTACCCCCAGTGATTTTCATTGTATAGTCACTTATCAGTGTACCACGTTTGGTCGAAATTGTTCCAGGCATTTCAATAATGAACTCTTCCTTCAGGTACAGTCATAGGTATTAGAATGACTCCCTCATATGCCAATTTATTCATAGGTTTCCTTGAAAATAATTTTTTTGAAACAGACCTACGCACGGATTTTATAATCCCCTGTAGGTTGAGGTACTCCATCTATTGGACCTTGTAAAACTGTAATCTGAAATAAAATACTAATACTAATACTAATACTAAATTGTCCTTCCACTTCTATGGGCGAGATAAACAGACGGCATTTTTATTATCTGGACTCACGGACATGAAACTCATCAAAATTTTCTCATTGAAGTCATCATACTCAGTACAATCACTTGGAGTATATCCCACAAATCGATAAACTTTCTGAACACCAACTTCTCAATGAGTTCAATACCATCCAAACTAAAGTACATATACAACCTACTAGCACACTGTAATACCTTCATTTCGATAGTTTTTGTCAGACGTTTTACCCTGGTAGTGACAAAATTAAACCTGTTTTCAAAGACTTGTATCAAATCATAGCCTACAACCCCTCCACAGAATTCCTCTTCAACAAACCCCCTCTATTTGTCTACAAGCAATCTCCCAACCTCCAAAAGTTAGACAAAGTAAGCAACCACAAAGAATTCAGCCACACCCCTCTAACTTTCTCACCCGGCACAAAACGCTGTGAAAATCCTAAGCGCAAAACGTACAAAGCCATTGATCTTTCTAATTCCTTTACTAGTCCTGTCACCCAATTCATACACAAAAATCCGTCAATCCAGTGAATGCACCTCCAGAAATTGTATTTACTTTTGAGTTTGCACTATTTATTAAAGTATTCTGTACGAGATACAGCTCGTCTCAACATGGATGAACAATCACCGACCTTCTTTAGATAAATCCATTTCTTGTCTACCTGTCCCCACCCAAGCTAAATAGAATAAAATATTTCATGAATGTTTTTAAGTTATGATTTAGGAAACTCTCCCCAAATATTCCCAATCCCTAGATGTAAAAACACTTGAATTGGGTTTGGGAGGCAATCGTGTCGCCCAGAAAAAGGAAAATCAAAATTTACATCTTTCACTTTTTGGAATTTTCTCATCCAATATGCTACTATCGCTATGTACAAGTCTTGACAAATGATTTCAATGGAATGGGTACTACTTGGAATGGTTTTGAAGTTTTATTTCATAAACAATCAAACACAAAAGTAATACAAATTATTTATCATAATTGTAATTATAATGTGATATGATGCTATGAAATTTTCATTTCATTTTCAGGAAACTTATCCAAACGGACACCTCTGAACAGGCGTTACATAAGTGATAAACTATTATTTAGTATAAGTTCACATTCACCTGTTGTATTTTTTTCCTTGGATGCAGAGAAAAGCATATTTGTGACGCAGCCCTCACTGAAATTTCTGTCAATACGACAAGATTTTATGACACAGGTTACAATAGAATTTACGACTGGATTTTTCTGTCATAATTAAGAGGTAACAAATGAACTGAACAAATGAAAAGTAATATATTTTGGTAATGTGCGAACATTACTTTTTGAACTGAATAACATTATTTCTAGACCTTTACGTTCATTGGTTGAGCTGTATGAAGTGTTCGAAATTCAAAATTTCAATCACGCCCCAATGAAACATAGTTTTACCTTCTGAAAAATTTTCACTTACATGCTTCTTTAACCGCATTTTTAGTCATATTTGTATTGTTATAACCTGCTCTAATTTTGGTAAATTCCCAATCACCTCATCTGTACTAAAACTATACATTATTCTGGTGTTACCTAAGAAAATCGTTAAATATTATCCTCCTCGACGGAAATAAGTACCACAAATATGCAAGATAAATGAAGGTCTTCTTATGTATTGTGATAATTTGTCTCCTTGTGTACGAGTTCAAACGAAGTTACCTTGCTAGGTGCAGGGCAACTTCGCATATGTTTAAAAACGAGCGTTGCTTGAATAGGCTAATGAATTTGTAAGGACAACATTAAAAAATACACTTACACCTAGAAATAACTCGAAATTCATATTTACGATAAAGGTTTGGATCTCAAGGATGTAAAAGGCTGAAAGAGTATAGTAATTCATGCGTGGCACTCCCTAATATTCAATATAAAATAATCCATAATTTTGAAGTCACTGCAATGACGATGCATTTCTGCATAATTACACGCCTAATCAAAAATTGTAAATATCTATTCACTCGCTCACGGATCAATCCACACTAAGTGATCCAGAGAATGTTGCCGCACTCCCACAGAAAAGTTTAATCTTTTGTGTGTTTTTCTAGTATTATTGGAGAATTGAAAAACATAATTTAAAAAAATACCATGTCTGGTTTAAAAATGGCGGCCATATTTGTTCTTCCGTGCGCACTGTTTTTGGCCATTGTAAGCGTTTAGTAAGCTTTAATATCTCAAGATTGGTTCGGTCCAGCGCCTTAAAATTACAAACTTTGCATTTAGCATATTCTACGCTACAGTTCCAAAATATATTTAATTTCTATAGCTACATGCGTCTAATTGATTTCGCGTCTTGAATTAGACATTTGAAAATGAATAAATTTGAGTTTTCTAAGGCATTTTTCTAAAGGAAGAGATAAAGTCTCAGACTTAAATCTTTTTGTGCATACACACGCGTATACATAGATAATATGTGTAGAATTTCATTCTTGAGACATGTCTCCTTTCCGAGTTATGACCTTCCAAAAATAACTTTTTTTCAATTTTTCCACTGTTTGAAAGCTTGTAACTCTGTTGGGGGACCTAACAAAAATATGATATTTACAGGATTTCAAGATCTCTATGATTATAAACTACTGTAAAAATTGCAACTCTGAGATTTAACTGGAAGCAAAGATATTATTTTTTCAATTTTGCTAAAACTATTCGCCAACATGAATAGCCAACTTTAAAACCCCGGAATAAATAATAATATAAATAATAATTTTTCAATTGAGTATTGAATATAATAAATAAAATTGTTATAAAAATAAGCTTGATAATTGTTTATATTTTTATTGACAAATTACAAGTGTGCTCACACTGTATCAGTGGTGTTTCCCTACAGTAGTGAATATTTTGGTAGAAAACTTTAATGAAATATGTTTATTTCAATGTTACATAATTATTTTAGTTAAATAACATAAAACTTAGGCACATGTTCATGAGTCAGCAGTATCTCTGTCAGTAGATCCTTGTCAATAGAACCAAATAAGTTCTATAATAAATAATAATATGCATGAAAATGCTGTACTCACACTTATAGTAGTGATAACACCAATATATATACTGTTTGTGATAATTACCTTAGAAGTATGCATAGTCATATTTGCATAAATTACAAGCTAAATTTTTGATTGATAAAAAACTTCCTTATATGGAATGATGAAATAGTTGAATCTTATGATAACTTTTAGAACATAAGTCACCAGTAATTTATGCTTTACAGTTCTTATTTCAACCACATGTTATAAGAAAATATATTTTTTTAATAAATAAGAAATGATAATAAATCATGCTGTGTGTCTGTGCAATATAATATTTTCTTAATGTGACATAATTTGAATTTTGGATTTTGCATGAATGGAATTTTTTTATTTCATTGTCATTAAAGTTATACCTAGGTGATGCCATGAAGCGAAAAGTGACAGAAATCTTGCATCTTGAATATTGTACATTAGACGTTACTAGTAGAATTTAAGACCAGTTTATGAGGCATTCAATTTTTTAAACAACATGATAATTCAACGTGGAAATAGATTTTTTTTTTACGGCTAGTCGACATCGAGGTCATTGGAGTTCTAAAAACTTGTACAGGTAAGGAAAATGCAGTTACGCGCTAAGGAGAGCCAACATGACTCTCCCTATGTGTGAGACTCACCGAATGACTCAACCATACCCACTAAAAACCCTCCTGAATTACAATATATCAAAACATATATCATTACATCATTGACGAGGAAAATGAAAAATACCCTAGCCCTCGCAACCTGCTAGCGTCGGGATCGAAAAGAACAAGAGGTGACCAAGGAAGGTCAGGAAAGAGAAAGGAAGGAGTTTGTCACAAGTAAGTAGAAGTAATGCCAGACTCAGCTCGGGACCCCGTGTTCGCCAAACACATACTTACTAGATGTAAGTCCCCTGGGGGGGACAAAACTAACTAATTGTTACAATACTTCAATTAAGCATTCTGTGGAAATATCATACTAGTGCAATAATACATTTATGACATTTTATATAACAATTATAATTTTTTATTCATATTTAAGTTCTGTTGAAAGGGTTCTAACGACCTTGATGAGCCCTAAAGCCCCACACACACAAAAAAGTTCTGTTGACAAGAATCTGCTTATAGAGATACTGCTAAATCATATGCCTGAACGTGTGGCTAATGTTTGTGTTATTAAAAGCATAAAAATAATTACTGAAACTTCAAAATAAATACATTTCAGGACAGGTTTGTGTCAAAATATCCCTACTGTAGTATAAGCACCACTAATACAGTGAGTTCATTGTGAGCACACCTGTAATTTGTCAATAAAATTATACAATTATCAAGCGTATTTTCATAACAATTTTATTTATTATATTCGATACTTAGTCGCTAAATTATTATTTATATTTTATAGGAGCATATTGTTATGTTTCCAGTGTTTTAAAGTTGACTATTCATGTATACCAAAGTGAATAGTTTTAGCAAAATAATATATTTGCTTCCAGTTAAATCTCAAAGTTGTAATTTTTACAGTAGTTTATAATCATAGAGATCTTTATATCCTGTAAATATAATATTTTATTAGGTCCCCCAAAAGAGTTATAAGCCGCTTTAAAAAACGAAAAAATTGAAAATATTTGATTTTTGGAAGTTTACAACCCTGAAAAGACACATGTCTCAAGGATGCAATTGTATAAACATTATCTATGTATATGCATGTGTATGCACAAAAAATTTAAGTCTGAAACTTTATCCCTTCCTTCAGAAAATTGCTTACGGGAACACAAATGCATTCATTTTCAAACGTCTCATTCAAGACATGAAATCAATTAGACACAGGTAGCTACACAAATTAAATATATATTTAAATTGTAGCGTAGAATGTGCTAAACACAATGTCAGTAATTTTAAGGTGCTAGACCTAACTAATCATGAGATTTTAAAGCTTACGTGACTGCTTACAAAGGCCAAAAATGGTATAAATGTTTTTGAATTATGTTTTTCAACTCTACAATAAAACTGGAAAAAACACATAAAAGTTGAAATTTTTCTGAGGGAGTGTGGTGACATGTCCTGGATCACTTAGTATAGATTGACCCATAACTTCAGATTCACATCTACTGATTAGCATTCATTTATATTTACCTTTCTGCTCTTGTAATTCATCAATATAAACTGTACTTTGTATTTTACTAGCAAAAACCCATAAGTAGAGTAGTAGAGTCCTTTCAAATTTCAAATTACTTTGTCCAATTTCCATGCCACAGACAATCCATAGAATTCACTTTTGTTAGAATTGATTAAGATTTTGTTTGATTATTTGATACTGAAGATCATAAAAACTGAAAGGATCTATGATTTTGTATTTTTGCATATGAACACAAAACAGTTCTGAATACAAATGTTTTATTCCGAACTTCATGAGATTTAGCACAATAGATTGTCAAAAAACAGGAAAATCACTAATTACTTGTAGCGATTTGGTTAATTATCGCAACATAGGACAAGTGAACAATCTATGGACTTGACGCTCTTTGTGCCAATTGAGTGATCTCTCTCGATTCTTGAGCTTTTATGAACTATTTCTCTAAACCTCATAAGTTCATTCAAAATTCACGCCTTTGAGTTAAAAAAATGAAATGGGGAAGATGTATTAACGTAGTATTAATAACGTGTCTTTTAAAACATCCTGGAATCCACGGAACTGTACTCCCGCC
This sequence comes from Laupala kohalensis, assembly GCA_002313205.1. Taxonomy (NCBI): domain Eukaryota; kingdom Metazoa; phylum Arthropoda; class Insecta; order Orthoptera; family Trigonidiidae; genus Laupala; species Laupala kohalensis. Next base: position 192,364 of record NNCF01131266.1, on the reverse strand, counting down.
AGAACCCCTTGTTTCCCCGCCAGAACAACTTGAAATAATTTAGCATCACGTATCAAGTCAAATCGACCAAGATGGACGATCGATACTCGCAAGTCGATACACGGTCGACCTGTGATGTGACGCTAGCGCGCGAGCTATAGCAGCTATGAATTTTTCTGGGACGAGTTGAAGGCTCTCGTTCCTCACTTCTGACTCGGCGACCAAGCCGACAACTTCTCCTCAGCCTCTAATAGGAGACAGCTACTTCCACAGCATCCCTAAGTGTGAAGGGGATAGAGGTGATATGGAAAAATTATTAAAAAACGCCAATATTAGTGTTGAATCCATAGCTTTTAGGGCCAGTGAGAAGACTGGTGACACTCCTGATGTCTTTTTAGTAAAAACTTCAGGCCCAATGGGAGTAAGATACACTTTCGCCTTATGAACGAAGTGGAGTCAGGTTAGGGTGTTAGGTTTGTAGTCTTTAACCCAATAATCAATTCACACCTGTGGACAATGCTGGTTTAGTTTAGATAGTAATATTTAAATTTCAGAGGAACTATTTGCCAAGGTACCCAAAATTACTGAGAACAGACAACTTATCTTAAATAAAAACTAACTTTGGAAGAAGTAGTTCTTACTCTATGTCGTGAAGCAGGCTCAAATGTCCCCCGCATCAGAAACGCTTACCTGGGCGAGACAGAACTACTGACAGTGCGCGGGCGCACAATATAAATACGCGTGACACCAGAGCTCGCTCAGAATTGACTTCACGGTCTCTGTCGAATTCTCTACAACCTTCCCTCGGTCAGAATTGACTCAACGGTCTCTGCCGAATTATCTACAACACCGTTCTGTCAGACTAGACTTAACGGTCTCTGCCGAATTCTTCTAGCCTCATTCCCTTTACGGCCAGTCACCCAAGTCACAACTGCACAAGACTCGCCATGCACTCCGGGAGTAGTGTTGTCTGGTCGCAGGACGCTCCACGCCGCCGCTCGCTACACTCTGGGTGAGTTGGGTAAATAAAGCTATGCCTGTCAATACGGAGAATGAGGCTGTATTTACTCCTTTCCTCTAGTTCTTTAAGATTAGGGCATCTTCCATCCCCTTTCTAGACAGCTCCCCTTAAAGTCGGACGACCCAGATTCTTCCCCCCCTAACGTGGGAAGCAGCCGTCGCCCTTCCGACATCTACGTTCCTTCTTCTATAATTCATATTTGTATTTCCTATCCTTAAAGAAATCTTATTTCTAAGCATTCTGAATTCTAAATAAGTGTGGCATTTGATTTGTGAAGTTATTTCATAAACCAATACTTACACGCAAATAATGTACTTGAATGGAATATAAGAAACAAATTCTCAAGAAACATACTCAAATTCTTACACCACCAAAACACCAAAATATATTGTGCAAAATACTGCATGGTACAACATCTTTGCAAAGTATTGCTGACCACTACCTATTTCCTAGAGTGAACCCTCTCAGAGAAGATGATGTAAGAAATTAGCAAGAGATTTTCTTTAAAGTTATTATAATTGAATTACTTTCCCGAAATAAATGATTAATCAAACATGATCAAAACTCCCCCCAGGGGACTTACATCTAGCAAGTACATGTTTGGCAAACACGGGGCCGCGAGCTGAGTCTGGCATTACTTCCACTTACTTGTGATAGACTCCTTCCTTTCTCTTTCCTGACCTTCCTTGGTCACCTCTTGTTCTTTTCGATCCCGACGCTAGCAGGTTGCGAGGGCTAGGGTATCTTTCATTTTCCTTGTTGTAATATTTTGATGTAATGATATATGTTTTGAGATATGTTTTGATATATTGTAATTCGGGAGGGTTTTTAATGGGTTTGGTTGAGTTATTCGACGAGTCCCACAAGCGGGGAGAGTCATGTTGGCTCTCCTTAGTGCGTTACTGCATTTTCCCTACCTGAACAGAATTTTAGGGCTCTAATGACTTCGATGTCGATGAGTTTACAATAAATTGATAATGTTAAATACATACCCCGACTCAGTACACCTGTTTCTCACATCACTTCCTATAACCTACGCAGTGCCCCCAAACCCAACAAACCCATGAACCTATAACATTCCCTAACTTCTGCACCTGACTTGACAAGCAACGAAACATTATCTATTCTACACCAAAACATACGATCATTAAAAAACAAAATAAATTTGCTAGAGGTACAGTTAGAGACAACATTAAGGCATATATCAGTACTATGTTTCACTGAACATTGGCTATCAGACACTCAAATTAACATCACATCACTACCAGGGTACTATCTAGCAGGATTTTATTGCCGTAAAATAGATAAACATTACAAAAATAAACATCACACATATGGAGGTTCTTGTATTTACCTCAAACTTAACATAGAATCCAGACAATACACAGATTTTAACTACTTATTTAAGGACTCAAACTTTGAATGTACTATAGTTGAAATCCTAGCTTTAAAAATATTTATTTGAAACATTTACAGAGCACCTGATGGAAATCTTGAAACCTTCAGGAAAAACCTAGAAACAGTTCTTAACAAACTGACAAAACTCAAGAACCATTCTATCATTATTTGCAGAGATCTGAACATTGACTTTTTACAAACAAACAACAACATCATTGAACATGAACGAGAATCCACCTAATGAAATCATTTAATTTGGAAACCATAATAAATGATCCCAGAAGAATAACAAATAGCACTCGAACAATAATTGACCAAATACTAATTGACAGGAGCAAACACATTTATATTGCTTCTACATATGATACGAGACTAAGTGACCATAACGCACAGATCCTCTCACTTACAACAGATACTAACTCTCAAAAGCCCCCCATCGTAACTAACAGAAGAATATTTAACACCACAAATTTAAATACACTTTTAACACTTATAAATAATGAAATGTGGACTCAGGTTTATGAAACCTCTAACGTAGATAGCAAGTACAACAAATTCTTCTACCAGTTATTAAATTATTTTGACATATCCCATCCATATAAGCAGCAAACACAAAAACCACAAAGTAAAAAACATTGGCTGACTAAAGGAATCAAAACATCATGTGAACAGAAGAGAAGACTTCATATGTTAACTAAACAACCATCATGTCCCGTTCAACTCAAAATATATTATAAACAATACACAGTAGTACTTAAGAAAGTTATAATTAAAACCAAACAGATGACAAATGACAAATACATAGAGAAATCTACCAACAAAATGAAAGCTATGTGGAATATTGTTAAGCAAACCACTATGAAAGTCACCAATAAACAACAACACACAGAATTGATACAAGACAATAACAAAATAGTTGACCCCATTGAAGTTGCTAATACACTCAACCAGCATTTCACAGGCATAGCCAACCAACTACAAAATAAACAAAGCACAACCACACTACAAGCTCTACCACTACCAAATGATATTCATGTAACATCGACAATCAGGGAAACAAATGAGGAAGAAGTCCTTCAGATAATTAGTAAAATGAAAAACAAAACATCCTTCGGGATTGATGATATACCAGACACAGTCATTAAAAAAATAGCAAAGTACATAATAAAACCACTTACTCACTTTTATAACAACTCCTTAACCCAAGGTATCTTCCCACAAATTTTTAAAACTGCTATCATAAAACCTCTTCACAAAAAAGGAGACAAACATAATGTAACAAACTATAGGCCAATATCACTTTCTCACAGGTTTCTCTAAAATACTAGAAAAACTATTTAATAACAGATTAAAAAGCTTCTTAACATGTAACAAAATTATTACAGACTCCCAACATGGATTTAGAGAAAAAAGATCTACTGAAACTGCTCTATTTGCTTTTCTCAATGAAATTTTAATTGCACTTGAGCAGAAAGAAATCCCTGTTGGACTATTCTTAGATCTCACAAAAGCTTTTGATATAATTAATCATGAAATTCTCCTCAGTAAACTAGAAAATTATGGAATTCGGGGAATAGGATACAACTGGCTAAAGTCATATTTATCTGAAAGACAGCAAATAGTACAAGTATCCTACCAGCATGAAAATCAAATAAAACATCACAGGTCTCAGCCCATGCATGTCACTCACGGAATTCCTCAGGGCTCCACCCTGGGACCCATACTATTTCTTCTATATATTAATGACATCCCATCCATCATCAAAAACCACAAAATTGTACTTTTTTGCTGATGACACAAACATCTTGTTCTGTGCCAAAACTGCTGAAAACTTACTTAACACTACCAAATCCACTATCGCCACCCTAATCCAATGGTTCCAACAAAATAAACTCATAATAAACACTGACAAAACTTGCATAGTTTCCTTCCATAATCCTCATTCATCTAAACAGCACACACCTAACATCGAATTTAATGGTAACCACCTCAACTTTAAACAAACAACACAGTTTCTGGGACTTACTATACAAGATAACATGAAATGGAACTGTCACCTAGAAACACTGAATATGAAACTCAGCACAATAAACTATGCCATCAGAGTTCTAACAGCAAATTGCACAACAGATACCCTTCGAACAGTATACTATGCAAATGTCCATTCCATTCTAAAATATGGTATAATATTTTGGGGACAAGCACCAGAAACAAAACAAACTTTTAGTTTACAGAAGAGAATAATACGAACAATTACCAACACTAATAAACTTTCTACATGTAAACCATTATTTGAAAAGTTGAAAATACTTCCACTGCCATGCAAGTACATTTTTGAAACTTTGTACTTTGTAAAAAAGGATCTACTAGACAAAGGACCACTCTATAGATTTAATTCCACTGGTCATGTTCACGACACTAGACAGGCCAGAAATATCCATCTGCCACAGATAACATCCACTCTTAGCCAAAAAAGCACTTACAATGCAGGTACAATGCAGGTATACAGCTATAGAATGTGTTACCACTAAACCTAAAAAACATCAATACACTGAACCCATTCAAAACAAAACTCAAACAATTCTTACAACAGAAACTCTACTACAGTGTACAAGAATTCCTCAATGACAATAACTAATGTATGAAATACAATCTGTTGCAGGTAATCATTAGAACAAAGGTGCAGAAGGTGACCCATGATGCGGGAAAAGATCTAACAACATTAAATTACACTGTTTTAGCATAAATATAGACCTTCACATAAATTAATAAAATAAAAGTAAAATAATAGAATTCCTACCATAGATATATAACCCTAGCCTAAATAAATATTAATATTCTGTAATAGTAGAAAATAATTGTATTTTATGTTAACTTCTACTTAGCCTAAGTTAAATGAATATGGTTACATGTATCAAAATTATTATAATGTTGTTATTCTTATATGAAAATATTATTGTTATTGTTGTTAGTACTATGACTCGCCATACATAATTGTAATGATCTATGTGGTTCAATAAAATATTATTATTATTATAAATTGAGATGAAAACATTTGTTAGCTTTTTTCTTCGAATTGGTTGGCTATTGCACTTTCTTACTTTGACAACTAATGACACTTAAGGAGTACTACAATCTTACAAAGCCCCACCTCAAAATCCATTTTCCAAGACACAATATCTCCTTGTTAGAACAAGTTTGTTTCTTAACAGAAGTTTCTTCGAGGATAGGTGAACAAAAAAAAAAAAATCTTACTTATACAACGCCAACATTTCGGCAATTTATTTTGCTTTCATCAGGGCTACAAAGAACATACACATTTTCCATTATTTATAGTACATTTTGAACATTATAACATAATATATCATAATGGAAAATGTGTATGTTCTTTGTAGCCCTGATGAAGGCAAAATAAATTGTTGAAACATTGGTGTTGTATAAGTAAGATTTTTATTTTTTTTATTGTTGACCAATCCTCGAAGAAACTTCTGTTAATTAATATACTGGTCAAGATAAATATCAAAATTTGTTTCTTTAATACAAACCTTTCAGTTTAGTTGTATGTCTTGTAATAAAGATAAATTTCTTCCCTTCTTTTTCCTTGGTATTACTAACAAGTTTCCCTGCACCTACAGCCTTTAGAGCACAATGCAACACTTTCCGTTCCTCCTTGTTTTTTTCGGTCACCTTAAATTAAAAAAAAATATTACATTACGATCCATTTTGAAAGACAAATCACAATCAATTAAACATCTCCAATATTCCTTATACTGAAACCAATCAATCTGATTAAAAGTAGAATAAAAGATGGGGCGAGAAGTGGTAGCCTCTTAGTTCCAAACACTAGCTTTGATCCTTCTATCAGTAGAAACGGTTTAAGTTTCCTGCACAGGTTTCCCTTACTCCAGACTAATGTCAGTTTGGTACCTTAAGTTCCACAGTAACCTAACATCTCTCTCCAATTTCTTCACCCAAATGATGTGGTTAGATAGAAGAGCAAGTCAGAACATTGCCATATCATTAATAATCATAATGATATTTATCAAAAACCTACACAAATTCCTGAACAATTTTCAATTGATTTAATAATGATGGATACAGACGATTGAAAACCTGCATTATACTTCTCAGTAGTTTCTTTTCCAGACAAAGTATTTCATGTTATATAATAACAAATTCACCAGCACATTCTATAGTTTTATAGGAAGTATCATTCTTAAGAGTAGTGTACCAGGAAATGTTTTGAAAATAAAACTTGGGAATTTCAACTACTAATGTTCTAAAACTCAGAAAATGGAGGAAATGCTCTCTGAAAGTTACAGCAACAGTTTGGTAAGGATCACAAAAATCATTAAAAAGAGAAGAAATCTTCCAAAAGCAGATAAGCAGAAACAACATGGGAGCACAGAATTCTTACCGAATTAGGTTTTTCACTTTTTACTTTCTTTCATTATGTATGGCAGTGGCACAATAAATATTCCTGTGTTCAAGGCATGTGCTTTTGAAGAGAGACATTTCACCCTCTTTTCAACCCTCCCCCGAAATCCCGATGCTCTACGTGGTATAACTTTGCACCACTTGCTAAGAGGAGGGTGTAGAACAATTTGGTAAGAAGTAGAACTTTTCCTCTTACTTGTTTGGATTGGTTTTTGATATAATTGTACCATACACGCCGTGAAATATTTTGGGAGGAACTTCGTTAATATCTAATCTAGATTACCGTTCCAAGTATTATAACTGCGCCAGTAAGTCAAAGAGGGACATTTTTCCATCATCTTAGCTACATGAAATGAGACATTGAAATGAAACAAAAAAAATTTTTGGCCTCGCCGGGAATCGAATCCGGGGTTTCTGCATAGCAAGCGAGCACTTTGAGCTATCGCGAGTTTGAACATAATGATAAATAATAAATTTATTGTCAAGATAGCAGTTACATACATCGAAACTTTGTGATTTTCATGTGATTTCGAGAAATTCCAAGCAAAATTCTACAATTAACGTCCATTACATAATCCGATGAAATAAATAATTAAAAACTTACGACCTTTTATGTACTTTGAATAATATTTATATTTTCTGTGAAGAGCTCACAACGTTTCGACATGGTATAACGTAACATATTTATGTTTATACTACGTTCATTTGTCCTGTTACGTTTGTTATAATTTGTTATTACTTGATCACCTGACGACGACTTAAATACAAGTCGAAACGTGAGCTCTTCACAGAAAATATTATTCAAAGTCCATAAAAGGTCGTATCTTTTTAATTATTTATTTCAAATGGTGAAATATTCATATTTTTATCTCCTCCGTATCTTCGTAACCGTTGACCGCAGCACAAAGGTATATCCGACCATTTTGTTGAGAATTTAACGTAGATTAATAGAGGCGTCCCCTAACCCGCTTTGCGAGTATATGCAAAGTCAGGTAGCCAGCCAGCACGCTTATATATGCGAATTTTCGTTAATCTCCGTTGGCCGATTTCACTATTTTCCGTTTTTCTCGCTTGATTTGCATTTCAGTTATTACTAGAAGATAGATAAGAATGTCAAGATACTTTCCCTGTACATTGATTTTTCCCATTTCCCTTATATTAGTGACAATCATCGTATTTATACCTCTTTTTGAGGTTAAATGCATGATTTCTCATTTTTTGTCACACTTTTTTCCAGCCCCATATCGATTACATATTGGTGAATCGATTAGCAAATGAGATCGAAACTGGTTTGGGTAGAAAACAGATCGCTTTCCACAAAGTAGCATGTGAGGTTAGGTTTTATTGTTATTTACGTGTGGTAGATATACAAGTCAGTGAAATTTATAATATTTTACTTGTTAATAATAAAGACAGTAATATATTGATTTGGTTCTGAACTATTTACAAGATATGATAAGTTGGAAATGGTGTGTAAAGTCTATTTTTGCCGTATTGAGAAGTTGTAAGTGGCATCTATACAAGGGGTAACATCATCATTCGGAACGAGTTGCATCATGATGTTTTTAAATACTGAAGTGATGATTAGTTTCAAAACAAGACAAGGAGACACTCAACATACTATTTTCAAAATAAGATACATCAAATTTTAAAGCAAAATAAGACAATACAAAATCCATCTTTTACAATGTTTTATAGGTAATAGAACAGTAAGAACTTTTGATACTTTTGGTAAACACTTGTCTATGTCAAATTAAGCTTGCAAAGAAAAAATATTTCTTTTTTTAAAAACAGAGGACTAACTTAGTGTTTTTTGTGGGGCATTAGGGCTTGTCAATGTCATTAGAGCTCTTTTAGTGTTTTCTGCTTCCTGAAAGATTTTTTCAAATGAGTTTTTTTTTAATTCTAGACAACTCAAATATAAGTTGTAATATGAATGTGTATAAAACTGCCATAATGTTTACATTATGTTAACAGGTTGTACTGTGTAACGACTATGTCATAAGTGATAATATTTCATTCAGAATTAATTGTGAGAAAGCATTTGGAGATGTCATTCCCTAAAATAGTTGTTAGGTGTATGAATTTCCTTTTCACAAACTTATTCGCTTGAAGTTAAAATGACAGTAATTCCATGAAATAGATATTGGTTAAAGTATTTTATGTGCGTGTTCCTAGATCTCTTCTAAGGCACAAACTATAAATTTATAAAATAAGTCAAAGCACATAGTTCAACTTGTATTACATCAAGTACCTATACGGACTTCTTAATGTATAAGTTGTGGTTTGTGTAAATGATAACAGTTGAGTATGTTCCTGATTCACTTTGTGACATTGGATAATTATTTGTTAACAACACGGTGGATTGACAAAAATTTTACTGTCTGTAGAAGTTTTGAAATTTAAATAATACAATTTCCTCAGATGTCGCTGAAAATTTCTATAAAATTATAATATAGGTCGAAAATATTGACATGATTCTCATTTATAATCATATTTGAATCAAACATTAGATTTACAATCATAATGATGAAATCATTAGGTGATTTCTTTGTTTATGTCCTACAATCACAACAAATGACAGAAATTAGCTGCCAAAAAGTTGTGAACTTTTATTAAATATAATCAACTTACAAAGTGGTAATAAACATTTCAATTTTTATCCAGGTCAAGCAAACTCTGAGTAGACGTCCCATCCCATCTGAATCTCAATGAACATACAAAAATTTCATAATAATAAGTGATAGAAAGTATTAGAAAACGATGAATAAAAATTGATGTACATTTATTTTTAAGCAATTCCTAATAAACAATTATATTCTTTTAAGTTTTGTGAGTTTTTCAGAGAAATGCTCCATAGCCACTTCTGTAGTATTTTTTTTCTTTTTACATATCCATTTTCGATGCGTACAAGAGAAAATTTGGAGAACCTTTTATGTGCGTTGTGCTTCTCAGTCATGACCTTACTTTCCTCATGGCTGAAAAGTTTCCCTCACTTAATAGCTGAGCTGACTGGAAGTATGATCACACCCACACCAATACATTTCGTGATCTCACACCTGATCAAGTAGTATCATGATGTGATCGTAATACTATTTGCTAATGCTTGTCTCATTCTGATCCACAGTGTTCTGAATAATCCTAATTCTAATGATCCACCATCTGAATAATTGGTACACAGCGTTCGACGAGTTATTGGGAGTCACTAAAAAATAATTTCGAAATAATTGACGCATCTTCATGCAAATTTGTATATTTATCGTAAACTTTCGAAGTCATTTTGTCGGTACATACCAATATTGCATTCAGTATTAAAATATTGTATTCATTCTACAATGAATAATTCAAACCTTCCTCGCTATTTTGCAGCATACTTCGTCCAGAATATCCGAAATATTTTTTTATGTGAACATGATCCTAATGGCAAGAGTACACATTGTGAAAATACAAATTTCATGCATGACTTCTTCGAAAAAACAAGAAGGGATATTTTACGACAATTCGAAACGATTTGCCCACACTCTTTCGGGCAAAAATAAATCTTTCGACACTGTCGAACTTTCTGGCACGGTTTAACGTTTAGAGTACCCACCTGGAAACCGAGTTCATACTAATGAACTGACTGTCAAAAAAACAATGCGTATGGCCACGTAGCGGACGACAAACTAATTTACCTGATGTGTGTAATAAATTATATTACGACTTGCCCTAAGATTAACCAAATCACACATTAAATGACATTTAATTAATTCTTTCAGAGTATATACTGAGTATTTGGCAGAAACTGTAAATTTCCGTGTTTAAAAAAATTTATTTCTGTTTTTAAAACAGTATTATTCATTTTTAAAACCATCCTTTTTACTTGAGTACAAGCAGAAAAACATGACAAATTTATGGTGTTAATTAATTTTTTCCACGATTATTTGTGGCGTCTTCAGCAGTTCAAAGTGAGGGGTTGTGGACAACAACAAAATCCGATAGTAGTCATATCTGCAAAGGAAAAGAAGAATCCGTCTCGAAGCTGCTTTTCCTCATGGACCCCAGCCTGCAAAGAATCGATTAAAGATCATTGCAAGAGAGAGCAAGTACGACTTTTTGTACACGACAAATACATATGGGAGTTTGGTACTGTGGCCAAGTGTCTACGTATTCGCCACTACTGGGTACAGTTTGACACAAGAAGAACGATCAAACATCATATCAACCAGCTTCCCCCTTCTATTAAAGCATTAAATTGGCATTAAGCCCAAGAAAAAGACTTATATTTGGACCGTCCAAGTGTTTCTATGTGCCCCGGGTTCCACAGTTATACTCCAGTTATCGAGAGTTTGGACACCAAAAGAACAAAGATAGCGGACTCGAGGACAGCCACCACCAATATTTTAGAACAAAAAACCCCGACACTCGTTAAGACTTGGACTGCCTCGTTTGATATTAAAATCGTTTGGTAGCACTTACACATACCTTACGGGTGTACCAACGCTATGGAAACAAAGAGACTACCGTAAAATGAATTCAGTTGAAAGTAGATTAAAAATTAAGATTTCTTGGATAATTTAGGCAATGTATTTTATTAATAGGAATTAATTTTGTGTTACTCTACAAAGGATAAAAAACGAGTATTTTAAGGGCAGCTTCTCCTAGAGGTATTTTGTCAAGTTTGGTGGTAGTGAATACAGCTTATAAAGACGAAAATATCACTAAGTCGAGTAATGTACGAAATAGAAGGAATCAATTGAGTAAGTTGGCAGCTCCCGAATTTGGTAAATTTTCGTACGGCAGCTAGACTTGACTCGCGCTGCGCTTGTACGTTCCGTGCGAAACCGCCGTCCTCAGTCACGCTTTGGAGACTTATGAATTAGGTGTGTTCTCATATTAGGAGCGGAGACTAGTATTTATATTTATGTATTTGCTAAAATAAGGTATCATATGATGGTCGCATAGCTAAGGGTGCCCACAGGGGGAGAGGGATAACGCAACCTGTCATTGAAAATTTTGAGGGTGGGATCGAAAAATTGAGGTTTTTGGGGAGCTTAGAATATTTGGTAGTTAAATAAGAAAAGTACTAAAAAAATAGAATATATTAAAGAAATTATAACAATGTATTGATTTCAAAAATTTACAGACATTTTAACATGATAAATAATTTCAATTCATTTTCGAAACTGATGAATAACTCGTAAAAAGGTATGTTGTGCAGAGATCTATCCAGACAGCTGAATAAGCAGCTGCGAGCATGGGATAATGTCGGGGAGGTCACCTCGTGTCTATCAAAACCGGACGACTCATAACATTAGCATGAACCAACAAGTGACAAAAAATAGCTACCTCTATCTTGTAATGGTAAGATTACACAACAGACAGCGGATATAGAAAACAGCGTTTCATTGTTCTTTGCTTTGAAGATTCATTGCTCTGCTTCCAGTGTTTTCGTTTACTACGCGTGATCAAGTTCGGAATTCAATTTTGTATGTCGTCTTTCTTCCCATGTTATGCCGTACGGGAGACTATGTATTTTTGTTACAATGCTTTACCCATTTTGTGTTGAATTATTCAATTTTTACTGTGCTGACAATAGTTTTTACGTAAGAAACAATCTCTGTACAAGAGGACCTACGTTGGAATGATTGTTCAATAGGCTTATTAGATATGACGAGTGGATAGAACTTTGCACAGAATAAAAATTTGTAAAATAAAGTAAGAATCAAACTAATAAGCGAAGAGCAAAGTAGTGGATCTTGTGAACCGCAGTCTGAGACCGAGATTACTATGTGCGGCTGAGGCGTCACTGTGTGCGGTTGAAGGTAAGAACAGAGGTGAAATAAAAACTGTTGTTTCTCGAATTATACGTGATAGTGTCTTATTTAATATAAATTTAGTTCACGAACATTTGCAGTCACGCACACCTACACTCGATACAAATTACACAACATTTCTCTTGAGAGTTTTCCTGGCCCAACTCCTTAAAATCGAGTGACAAAACTGCTAATAACACCATCTCCTCCTTTTTATATTTACATCTGAAGTAGGGGACTCTGAGGTGCTTATCCTGTGAAATAATCTGATGATACGTAATAAACCTCGAAATCTGAGTTTAGCGCATATGAATCTGAATATATGTGGAATCTGAGTATGGTTCTTTGAAATTTTCAAAATTCAAACTATTCTGCCGCGTTCCTAATTTTAAGCAGCTGAAATATAATTTCAAACCTATGTATTTTAATCTCATTTAAATATATCCCTTGCCGGTGAAATGGATAAAGGCGATGAACATTCTTTTTACTTTCCAATATACGTGATATAGACAGTTATGAAACCGAGAAAAAAATAGCGAGATTTTGACGGAAATGTTTGTTTTTAGTGTCCCTGATACCGAAAGTTTTTATTAATCGACGTCCGTCAGTGCGCACCGATTGTGGCTAAACAGATGTCAATTTGTTTGTTGTTAATGCACGTGCTCTGAAGTGTTTTATCTTTGATCTTCACATGAACTACCCTCTATTTTAAAGTGTTATATGGAAAATGTTATCAAAATCGGTTCAACCTTTTGCTTTTTAAGTTTGGTGTAGAAGCAGAAAAATTGTATCTCTCATCCAAATCAGTACTTCATTTATTTTCTGCATGGATCTCATTTTTCATTTACATCAAGAGACTTCAAAACGATTTAGTTGTGCTTACGTACCAAGCTGAGGGAGATATCAGCTTTAAAATAAAAAACTATAGCCTGTAAAATAAGGCAGCTGGCTATCTCCCTCACTCTGTAACCACTTCTTCATTCCGAGATATGCTTCCTGACACATCACCTTATGCTCACACTAACATCCTTGTCCTTTGCGGTCAAAATGATTCACCTACTGGATCATTCTTAATGAAAACTTTTTTTTACCGTGCAAGTAAAAGACAATAATTTAGTTTAATTATGAATTTTGTACAAAATTTCAAGAAAAATGGTACCAAACAACCATTTTCAAGTAATCCTTTTCCCTTTGGTGAAGATTAAACTGCTGTTGTTTACATCAATATAGAATACATGAAAATTATTACCTTTTTCTTTGTAAAGTTAGTTTTGCGTACTATATAGATCTTAAAAGAGAAAGCATGTGCACTGGTTTTAATATGAAGTTAGGTTGGGAGGGAGGGTATCTTCCAAACTTGTGGGGTGGGGGGTGAGGGTGCCAGCATCATACGGTTGGGGGTGGAGGGAGCACCCTGGGTGTAGGAACGCAAAACATAGACATAAAAATACTGGAGTCTGAATCACATTAGTTCACAAAGCATTTGCTTCTTCATTCTTTAGTGATATCATAAAAATTTGAACAACAGGCATCTAGTCGAACCAGTCAGACTGTCTCTACTTGGAATTAATATTCTAGTCAAACACACTTCTTGCATATATTCTAGAAAATAATAGTTAGTAGAAATTATATTGTGATATCTGTATTTATTGTATTTTTTCGCCAGCCCTTCCTTAATCCTATTGCCTTCTTAATTATTGGAAACCATTCATTCACAAAATGATTCCATGTTAGTTTACCTAAGTTTAAATTTTCCCAGATGATTTTGAGAAATTAAAACTCAAAATTTCGAATAAAATAATATTTTTCTTCTTGACCACCTATCTCATGTAGTAAATTACAGTCCAATGATCATCAAATAAGCTGTAAAAGGACACCTCTCTCAGCTCTTGATCTCAATTCAGAAAGTCTCTAGAGCAATTAAAAAGTTTTGTGTAACATTTTTGAAGTATTTTTTTTAAACTTAAATTTATTGTAAATTCCTTCAGGTAGAAATATTATAACAATATATAGTCATTTTCTTAGTCTATATAGTGGCTACATTCCTACCAAATTTTATCACAAACTCCTACCAATTTATATCAGGATGGTCACAGAAAATCAATTAAAACTGTATTGATTTGAGAGGGAATAGCCTATTCTCTTGAACAAGGTTTCATATTGTTAGATACATGACATTGACTAGCATATGTGAAATAATTTGGACAATTCATATACTCGGTTATATTCAGTAAATTACATTAGCATTCAATAATTCTAATTTTGCAGTGATTTTTTGTTTTAATGCACAGCCATCTAGGAAGGATATTAGCTCTCATACAACTTTTAAATGACAGATGGTTCCCCAGCTGTTTTAGTGAGTCAACCATTTCTTTAATAGATCAGAACCATTAGAACATCAGTATCATTAATGGTAAATAAAGATAGCCACTGCTTATCAACTCACCTCAATTTTGACACACAAGTCATTGTCTTCTTTTTCAACCAATAGTTTAATTCTTTCAAAATCTTCAGAAGAAACAACAGACTTTAAAGTTTCTTCATGATCAGCCTTCAAGCCACCAACTTTGACTAAAGTTAAAAGCAAAATGATCTTCATGAAATCAAGTAAAAGAGCAGACAATAGATACAAATTTGAATTCAGGTGATATGAATGTTACAAGCACTAGTCAAGCATACATAATTATTTATGAAACACTTAATAATGTAATAATAATAATAATAAATTTATTGTCAAAAAACAGTACAAACTGCGTATGACCACGTGGAGGACAATAAATTAATTTACTCTCTGGAAGCAAGCAAGGGACGATAACATCAATTCCAATCAAGGGCCCTAAGGCAGAGGCGGATTCAAAAATTTCAGCAAAAGTTCCTAGTTAAGATAAAAAGTTAGCTGCGAGATATAATACATATATAATGTCAATATGTTTGTAATTTAACACAAATATGTTTGTAAATTTACATGTACAAGTTATTATCGAACTATAGATTATTCTGAGTATAGTGTTTAAAAATCATAAGAGTTGAAAAAAACTAAATTCACGATTTATTGTTACAATAAATACGCCCCTAGACAAAGCCTAGAGAACCTGTATAAGAAATCCGCCTCTACCCGAAGGAAAACCGGAGAAAAACCCGGGCCAGGGTGGGGCTACAGAATTAATGTACACAACCGTGCCAAAGTTGAGTACGCATAAAACTAAATTAATATAAATCATAAGACAGCACAATCATGCAAGAAAATAGGTTTTGAAATTGTTATAAGTTATTTAAAAAGTGCTACAGCAATGGCATGATAAAGTACAAGACGAATTTAANCATGCAAGAAAATAGTTTTTGAAATTGTTATAAGTTATTTAAAAAGTGCTACAGCAATGGCATGATAAAGTACAAGACGAATTTAACTTTTATTAAAATCAATAAATTCTTTTACACTGTAGAAGCACTGGACCAGGAGGTAGTTTTTAACCGCAGATTTGAAGATATTAAATTTCATAATGTCTTTTATATTCTTGGGCAGGGAATTATATAGAATGATTCCCGAATGATAAGGTCTTTTTTGGCAAAGAGTGGTTGACACTCTAGGGCGATGAATATTATTACTATTGCGAGTATTGTGTTCGTAAACGAAACTGTTTCGTATAAAGCAAAGGTGGCACTTTAGTAATTCGGTCTTAACAAACAAGGCCGTTTCATAAATATAAATGCAGGGAAGTGTTAAGATATTTAATTCCTTGAATAAAGGTTTACAAGAGTTTCGGGGGTGAGATTTACAAATTATCCGAACTATCCTCTTCTGAATTCTGAAAGTTTGAATACTCTGACCGGAATTACCCCAGAAGGTAATGCCGTAACGTAAATGGG
>NNCF01131266.1:143909-175410 GCA_002313205.1 Laupala kohalensis | reverse complement strand
GTGCTTACACAGTAAATTAGTGTCATCAGCAAAAAGAATCATTTTGCAATCTGATGTGGATGATGACATGTCGTTCACATACAATAAAAAGAGTATAGGGCCGAGAATTGATCCTTGGGGTACTCCACAAGTAAGTGGCTTTGTTTCTGAATATATTCGAGGGTAGTCTGAAAACTTTCCGACTTCAACATGAAGATAACAGCACTTGTCAACAAAAGCTGAGGAATTTGTTTGTGCAGGCTCAGTAAGGAACTCACAAAAATTTCAGCCATTTTGGACGAGCAGTTGTTTGACAATCGTTTTAGTGAGTCGATGCGAGTGTTTGTGTGAAAATGGACAAAATCGAGTATCGAACTGTCATGAGATATTTGTTTTTGAAAGGTAATACGCCTACACAAATTAAACACGAGTTGGACACTGTGTACGGGGACTCTGCACCGTCATTTACCAGCGTGAAATTTTGGGCAGCTGAATTTAAACGAGGCCGTACCAGCTTGGGTGAACGTTTGGGACGGCCGAAAACTGCAACCACTGACAATAACATTGCTCAAGTTCACCAAATGGTGGTAGAGAACCGTCGAATTAACGTTAGAGAGAGAGAGAGAGAGAGCAGAGACTATGAGCATCTAAAGAAAGAATTTGTCACATATTAATTGAAAAATTAGGGATGAGGAAGCTGACCACGCGCTGGGTGCCGCGATTGCTCACTCTGGAACAAAAACGTGTTCGGATGAACATTTGCAAAGCTCTGTTGGCGCAGTTTAGGCGCAATTAATAAAAGTTTTGGCGCCGATTAATTACTGTAGATGCAATTTATATACACTATTACACTCCAGAAACAAAAACAGTCAAAACAGTGGACTGCGAAAGGAGAATCAGCTCCAAAAAAGGCAAAGACTGTTTCTTCGGCCGGGAGAGTGGTGGCAACTGTTTTCTGGGACAGTCATGGAGTTATCTTAATAGATTATCTTGATAAAGGAAAAACTATTACAGGAGCATGCGACATTACTTGACAAGCTGAAAGTGGAAATTGAGGAAAAACGGCCATATTTGCAGAAGAAAAAATTTTTGTTTCACCAAGACCAGGTTGCCCTGGCAATAATCCATGAATTGCGGTTAGAACTGCTTGACCACCCTCCTTACTCACCAGATCTAGCCCCAAGCGACCTTTCTTTCCCTCAACTAAAAATGGAGCTCGGACAGAAATTTTCGTCGAATGAAGAGGTCATCACCTTCGTAACCAATTATTTTGCAGAGAAAGACACCAACTATTATTTAGACGGGTTAACGAGATGGGAGCATCGTTTGGAGAAGTGTATAGACTTACAAGGAGATTATATTGAAAAATAAATTTGAAGAAAAGTCTTATTTCTTTGATAGGTCGGAAACTTTTCAGACTACCCTCGTATTCTGTTTATATCAAAATTATCATATAAAAGAAATTAATAAATTATCCTTATTAAAAAATTGCAAATAATTAATTATACTGTTTAAATTGCAACATTGTATTTGAATAACAGTCTTTACTTGGACCCAAGTTTTCTAGTTTTGCGACTGTTAAGTTCAAAAACTCTTAATTGCCCAGAAAGGCAAGGCAAATTTTGTTCTGTTTTTTAGTTTTAAATTTCTGACACAGACAATAGGTTTTTTTTTAGGTCTGATGAGAGGGGGAGGGGCAGAGGGGGAAAATCCCCTAGGCAGGGCACATTTTCAATTTGATCATATACCAATCAATATGCTGCCAACTATTCACTATCCCAAAGTTATGCACAGCCTTGCATATTTTGCACTCTACTGGTCACCGAACCACAAGTGTTTGTTCATCATATTAAATCACATTCAAATCTGTTTAAGATCGACTTTAAGCTAAGAAAGACTTAAGTATTCTGTCCATCAAATCAAAATTAGCAAGAGATTTTGATGCCATTACACAAACATTTGCCAAAAGAAATGCAAGAAAGCAAAATTCTATGAAATGTTAAAATTATTTCAGATTAATANCTTATACACATCTGAATGTGCATTAATATGTACAATGAAAATAGTATTTATATATGTAATGTTGATGGAAAATAACAACATACTGATGTTTTCATAACATCTATTTTAATAAATTATTAGTGAAAAGTTTATGTTATTACAACTAATCCCTTCAAATACCCCATGCTTAAGAGCCCATACAATTTTGAGGTTTTATTCAAATATTCAACCCAAAAGGTCCAAATTTTATTCGACAACTTGATAGATAATTATTTTTTTCTTTCATAACAAATTATGGTATTTCATGACAGTCATCAGGTCTTCCTTTTATTACTACCATAAATTATCAAAGCATACAATAATCAAATTAAAGATACAAAACTATTAAGAATACAAGTTACTAAATGTAACAAAAATTACAAATTTTATTTTTACTATCATTAAAATTAAAAGCAATACGTTAAAATTATTAGTTTTTAATATTTAGCAAGTTTATTTTAAATAATGTACAAATAAATTGGTTAGAATTCATTTCAGTAATAAAGGGCTATGAACCCCATGATCTTATCAAACCCTCAGGATCTACCCTTTCATAGGTATATTTTTTATTAGAAACTTATCTGATGAACATTTATAAACATTTATAAAATACAAGTTGTATGCTAAATATACTTATTTTCTAAATAAATTCAAAATTCCTTTTGTATTAATACTCTAGTTTTCTACCATAAATTTTCCATTCACTAAGAATGTAAAAAATAATTTCTGGGAACTTTCAAAAACAAAATGCTGAAAAGAAAATGTACAGTTAACTGATTGCACCAATATTTCCACATGAGGATAATTAGTGACTCTTAAGATTACTCAAATTGAGAAATCGAGTAATGGTGTATTATTCTCATCAAATTGAAGAAAATATGAATAAAGGAAAATACAAAAACTTTTCAAAATACCTTCAACTGTTGGAGCAGTAAGACATGTTAGAGTTATAACATTTCCTTTAGTATCAATTTCATTTACATGAAAATCAGAGAACCGTTGTTTAATTACTGCACTAAATCCTTCATGTTTACTGATGTATTCTGTGATTCCTACATCTTCCTCAGTCAACTTGTTTTTTAAGTCACCATGAACATTTTTAAGAGGTCCATTTCCCTCGTCTTGCACTCCACTCTTATTTTCATAGTGAAGAGGCATTCTGAAGAACTTTGGCTCAGTTTTGGATCAGATGCATGGAACAAACTTCTCCTAAAAGTTAAAAATAATAATAATAATAAAATACTTTTGGGTCCAATGGCATTCCCAATCATATAGGTGGAGAAACTTTCTCCTGTCTTACAAGTAAACAAACTCTAAGAATAGAACTTTTGAGCAAATGATCACAAAGAATGCAAAGAAAGGAAAACTTAATAAAAAATAAACTTGATGACTTATCTAAACAACGAAAGAGTAAACTATATCAGCTTCACATACACAAATTCTTTTGTAACTCATCTTCCTAAAATTTTATGTTTGATAAAAAAGTTGAGTTACTATAATAAGGAGGAGACACGAGGTGTTTAAAAGTTTATTCAATTGTGGTGAAAAAGAAAGAACCAGAGAGTGACTTGTGTCAGCATGGAAGTGCTTTACAAGTTGGTGATTTAAAATAAAGTATACTCTATTTCATTCACAGTGCTTTACAATTTTCTAGGTCAGCAAAACTAAAAGTGTTTTACATGATAAAAATATATTGGCAGATGAGATAATTTGTCTTACATGTAGGGGTAGTAAGCATGTCAAATGTTCAACACTTGGTGAAAAATCTTTCAGGAACACAACTAGGGAAAATAAGGCAGTGGAGATGCTGCAAGAACAAAAAATCTGCAAGTTATACAAGATAAGCAAATGATGACAAAAAATGATGCAAAATGCAACAAAGACCACAAACGCCCAGGACAAAAATGAGCTTATAACATAAATGGATAACATGTTTGCAAAAATAGTTCAATTCAAGGAGAGTGAAGTGTAAAATAAAATTATGCAAAAAAGAAAGAAAACAAATTTAACAATTTAAAAATAAATAATACTTATTTGTCAATAAAAATCTAACTAAATCGAATTCTGATTTATATTGAAAGAAGAAACCACATGTAAGGAAAATTCTGCTGAGTAAGTGATGGAAAAAACTAGTTAAGTATAAAGACTGCAATTGAAAAGGACTATGATTTGACTGACTCAAATCCATAGTTTTCAGGTTTATGAAATGAACAATTATAATAAATAGGGGTGAGAAGAGAAAGATGTGAAAAATACTGTAATATAAGTGTCAAATTTATAGGTTTCAAGAGCATTGAGAATAATAGTGAGACTTCCGCTGTCATGTCAGAGTTCAGCACAATAGGGAATGGGGAAATGAAATATCCAAATAATTGGAGTGGGAAGGGGGCGAGACATAAAAATAATGTAAAATGACCTATATGTGTCAAATTCAGTTTTCATAGGGGTATTTAGATGAATAACTACAACAAACCAGTTGAATACAAGTTCAGCATCTTGAGGGTGAAAATATCCCTCTCCTAACACTTCTAAGAGACAAGTGGTATAACTAGGTTTATTGGTGATTGTCTGTAGTTGGCACTGAAGCCAACATATACCTAAATGGGAAAAATGAAAGTCTGTAGAACAAACTGGAAAATTTTAGTTAAGAGCAGTAAATAGCAATAAGGCTTCAATCTTGGCTACTACATAGGTAAGTTTGGGTGTCCAACAATAGTGGAATTTCGTAGGTGTTTAATTCTCAGGTGATTCCACTTTTCTTTGCAGTTACTTCTCCTAAACTCACTCAAAGCTTTCAGGTAAAGTGAATAGATACAAAATGGGAGGGGGTGGATTTAATTAGGAATATGGACTAATTTTGGTAATATATAAACTTTCCATCAAAACAAATAAAAAACACAACCACTATAAAGTAAAAAAGGAAAAAGGTATTGGGGCCATCCAAATATACCCTGGGAGGGGGAATTTTTTTATTATTACATAGCGATATGGCAGGGTATGAGAGGCTTGACATTACATAATGCTTATTATAGAGAACTTTTAACCTTGAAGTTCATCACTGTAATCCATGTTCTCAACTGCTCTTTGAGAGCACAGAACAATGATGAATAAATAATTTCTGCAAAACCACCAAAACGTTTCTGAATGAGAGGGAAGTGTTATGGCTAGCTTTACCTAATTACAACTGTGTGTGTGTGTGGGGCGGGGGGGCCATTACAGTTGGAGGGCAGGGGAATTAGAAAATTTTAACTTTTACACTACATAATTTATAGATGACCACCATTTATCATTCACATCGAATTTGTAAGGAGGAGGAGTATAAATAAATTTCAAATCACATTTCCAGCAAATAACACAGCAATATTAGATTCTCATCTCACCAAACATTGGAGCACACACAGAAATAAGAATAAAGACATCTTAGTCTTAAATCTTTCCCCATACTTGGTGACACTGAATACAGCTAATCGAGGCTGTGATGAAGTTTAATTTGTCTGACTAGATGCAACTCATGCTCACCAGATGAAAAATAAATCCATTCCAAGAAACAGTAAGTAGTCAACAGAATAGAACTAGCATACTTACTAATGCAGCTGGGCAAAGAAACACAAAGAAATAAAACCCCTCTTTACTAGCAGCAATGTTATAAATGCACACGGTAATTCACTGAAGCCCTTAATTATCAAACTTTTTCATTTTTAATTTATAGACTTGAAATCCCTACAGAAAAGATGTAGTCATGGTTATATTTGTGAAATATAATAATGTATTCATAACTGTAGTCACTCCTTGTTCATTTCTTTACTCCCCCTTCTGTTACTGACTATGTCTTATAAAAATTGTCCTTAAATTGAAGGCCAGAATTAAATACATTGTCAGTTTTGGTTCAAGCCTAAATAATTTCTTCTGAATATATTATTCTTCTCTCTCTAATTTATTCATTCCTACATCTCTTAGTACAACATAGTGCTTCATGTACACAGCCTAAAATAAATTTTGGGCACAATTTTCACCATTATTGACCAACAAAACTCACACCAGATTAATAAAACAGAATTATGCAACTGCTTAGGAATGAAATGCTTAATTAATTTAGAACTAGTGTTCAATGAGTTTTAATACAGAAAAATATAAAGGCCTACAGAACGTACTAAAAAATATATGACCATGATACACACAGCACCATCAGACAACGTGTAATCTACGAATACTGTGCACAACTCATTACTAACAGCAAGGTGAAAGAAACAAATTAAGTGACGTAAAGTTGCTTTACACTAATCAACGCGCAGTAAGAACGTGTTAACAATTTGAATTGTGAATATTCCAAAGTATCTCAACATAAAAATACACGAAAATATTTTGCAACTCATTTGTGGTCCAGTATTAAATTAAACATGATTAAACATAACCTCATACTTCTTCAAATACTTCACATCCGGGTTCAATTCAACGATTCGACCTCGGATATCGATACCGAGTACTCACTTGTGTAGAAGTGGACTTCTGGTTTCGCAGATGCTCGTTGGGCAAGGAATCGGAGTGGCAACGATCGAGAAACTGCTTGATGTTTCCTCGACTTCGTCCGAATTCGCAATTGATTCCATATTCTTATAACCTCGTACTAACAAATTTTGCAAACTTCGGGTAGTGCAATGAAATTGTGAATAATTTGACGTATGATATATGAAATGACAATAGCAACACGACATTTTTGGACACCATATCAGTAAATTTTACGTTACTGAACGCGCACTTTTTTAGCACAAAAGCTGCATTTTCTAATAACAGTTGTCTTCATTTTTAAATTCGTTTTTGAAAATCTACAGAAAGTTATCTGCTTATTTCAATTTTTTATAATATATTTGGCTAATGTGCTTATTTATTAATTTCCACAAAAAGTATAACGCGAATTGTAGTACTTTCGAAATTCAGGTACACTCTCAAAGCACGTGCGAATTGTAGTACTTTCGAAATTCAGATAAACTCATTCAAAGCACGCTCAAGTTCAATCAGAAAACGCCTCGGCTGTGAATCTACCTATACCATGGAATCTGTGAGTATACCATGGAGTAAATGCGGCTCCACACATTCGTTATTCGGCAAGCAGTTGCTCGGAGTTGTTGCTCGATAGCGACTAGCGGCGACTAGTGTGGATGGGTTGCTCGCAATTCGTCGCATCACGAACACCAGTGCTCGCCTTTTCCCGTAGCGTGTCGGTCTTTTGAGACACATCAAAGGAAGCCGAGCATAGGCGAATATTCACGAATGATCTGTTTGTGGTACTGTCCACATATTCGCGCTTTTACGAATACCAAGGAGCGCGAGAATACTAGTCGACACGAGTATTATTACGGGTATTTAGGAGTAGATTTCAAGATATTTACAGTAAGTAATCGCTGAAAAAACTAATTCGGTGTAATTTTTCTCCTTATCGTAAAAAGTAAGAAGTGCTTTGGAAGTCATAAAATAGAGAAATTTGAAGTATTAAAGTAGTAATGGAGTAACTTCATTTATTATTTCCAACGTGGTCATACACAGTTTGCAACTGCTTTTTTACTATAAAGTTTATTTGATGAGATATTTAAACCACAAACATTTTTATTTACTTTATTTTACAAAAAAGTAACTATTAAGCGTTCTAAAGTACCACAGTATTGAACGTGTGTTGACATTATCAGCATTATCTATTTTAGTAGTAGTATTAGCATACATTTCCTGTACACGAAATGTTCAGGAAATAAACAATGTGAAAATAAAAAATACTATGATAATAAATAATAAAAATATAATACTTAAATTCAATGAAAGATATTTGAATATATAAATAGAGTGGGATGTTGTGGAGACAAAAATTAAGATACTTATAATAATAAATTTATTGTCAAAAAACAGTACAAACTGCATATGACCACGTGGAGGACAATAAACCAATTTGTTCTCCGGAAGCCAGCAATGGACCATCCGATCAATTCCGATCAAGGGCTCTAAGGCACTTCCTGGTGATCTTGTATTTTTGAATACTGGCGATGAAAATATTGCTAATGACGACGACAATGACACAGATAATACTGGCACTCAAGGTATATGTATTACTTTGCTCCTTGATTTTATTTACAAGTGATCTCATCTCAGAAGTTACCTAAAATCCTTGTTAATAGAATACAGTAATTTGATTACTTTACTCCGTTATTTTAGTAATAATAATAAATTTACTGACAAAAAAACAGTACAAACTGCGTATGACCACGTGGAGGACAATAAACTAATTTACTCTCCGGAAGCAAGCAAGTGGCCATCCCTTCAATTCCGACCAAAGGCCCTAAGGCAGAGGCGGAAACAAAAATTTCAGCAAAAATTCCTAGATAAGATGAAAAGTTAGCAACGAGTTATAATACTAATAGAATGTCAATATGTTTGTAATTTAACACAAAAAATTAATATAAATGTACAAATTATTATTCTGAGTGTAGAGTTTAAAAATCATAAGAATTGGATTAACACTAAATTCACGATTTATTATTACAATAAATACGCCCCTTGACAAAGCCATGAGAACCTGTAAAAGAAATACGCCTCTACCCGAAGGAAAAACGGAGAAAACCCGGGCCAGGATGAGGCTACAGAATTAATATACACAACCGTGCCAAAGTTGAGTACACATAAAACTAAATTAATATGAGCCATACGGCAACACAACCATGCAAGAAAATAATTTTTGAAATTGTTATAAGTTATTTAAAAAGTACTACAGTAATGACGTGATAAAGTACAAGACGGATTTAACTTTTATTAAAATTAATAAATTCTTTTACACTGTAGAAGCACTGGATCAGGAGGTAGTTTTTAACCGCGGATTTGAATAGATTCAATATCATAATATCTTTTATATTTTTGGACAGGGAATTATTTAGAACGATTCCCGAATGATATGGTTCTTTTTGACAAAGAGTGGTTGACACTAGGGCGATGAATATTATTCCTATTGCGAGTATTGTGTTCGTGAAGGAGACAGTTTTGTATGAAGCAAGGGTGACACTTCAGTAATTCCGTCTTAACAAACACGACCGTTTCATAAATATAAATGCAGGGAAGTGTTAAGATATTTCNTGTTCGTGAAGGAGACAGTTTTGTATGAAGCAAGGGTGACACTTCAGTAATTCCGTCTTAACAAACACGACCGTTTCATAAATATAAAAGCAGGGAAGTGTTAAGATATTTCTTTCCTTAAATAAAGGTTTACAAGAGTTTCGGGGGTGAGATTTACAAATTATCCGAACTATCCTCTTCTGAATTCTGAAAGTTTGAATACTCTGACCGGAATTACCCCAGAAGGTAATGCCGTAACGTAAATGGGAGTAAACGTTTGCAAAATATACGCAACGGGAAATACGTGGACTAACTGCGTTAACTAAGATTCGGAATGCGTAACACAATTTGCTTAATTGGGAATTAAGATTGTCAATGTGACAATTCCATTTGAGGTTGTCTTGAATATGGAGACCTAAGAATTTTGTATTCGTAACAGTTTTTAATTGTGTTCCGTTTAAAGAAAGACAAACCTGGGGTAACGATTTTGTGATACTATTGTGAAATGAAATAGACACTGTTTTGTCAGTGTTTACAATGAGACGATTTGCATGGAACCAAGTCGAATGGTTAGATAAAACTTTTTGAGCGTTGGCGTGTTTACATAGTAAATTAGTAAATAATTGCCGGTGATCTAAATGCTCAAGTGGGAACGGAACAGATATTCAGGGCAACAAGAGGAATCCACAGCAAACATACAATAAGTAATGATAATGGATTGAGACTCATACTGTTTGCAGCTTCTAGAAACATGATTGTAGGCTCATCAATGTTTCCACATAAAGACATACACGAAGCAACATGGATATCACCAGATAGAAACACAGTAAACCAAATTGATCATGTGTTGATAGATGCACGACACAAATCAGATCTCCTGGACGTGAGGACTCTCAGAGGACTGAATATGGATTCAGATCACTTTTTGGTATGGGCGCGTGTGAGAGCTAGAATATCCAATGCATCAAAAGAAAACCAAATCAAAATACCTAAATATATCATAACAGACTTAGAATCATCTGAAATAATCAGATGAGAATAACACAGATCCTCAAGAATACTGAAGAGACCAACAATATCGACCATCAGTGGGAAATGGTAAAAAATGCAGTGGAAATCTCAGCAAGTGAAACGTTGGGTACTGGACAACAAGACATGTAAGATCACCATGGTTTGATGCTGAGTGTGAGATGGCGACAGAAGAAAAGAAAATGGCATATAGAAAGACGTTACAATCAAGGTGCACAAGAAGAATTATAGAAATCTATTAAGAAAAACTGAGGATTGAAAAGAAGACCCATCAAAGAAGAAAGAGAGAGTGGATGAAAACCAATATTGAGGAAATGGAGTCTATGAGGAGTAAGAATGAGACAAGGAAATTCTATAGAGAGGTAAATGCGGCACGTAAACCCTTTTATGGCAAAACTAGTCGGATAAGAGACGAAGGAGGGGATATTGTAAGTGAAGGGAAAGAGATATGCGAAAGATGGGGCCGACATTTTGATAAACTTCTCAATTTCAGNTAGAGGTGCAAGAAGGAGATTACTCTGGTGAAAATACAGATACACCAACCATAGAAGAAGTGAAAAGTGCCATGAAGAAATTGAAGAATAATAGAGCCACAGAACCAGATTATATACCAGCGGAATTGCTAAAGCACGGTGGTGGTGAATTGGAAAGGACTTTCCTAAAAATAGTCGTCTCAATATGGGAGGAAGAAGAAATGCCACAACAATAGAAAGAGAGAATTATATGTCCTATATACAAGAAAGGAGACCAACTAGAGTGCGAGAACTATAGAGGACTTACACTGCTAAACATGGGATACAAAGTATTTTCCAATATACTGTTTGACCATCTCCTCCGGATCGTTCAGAGAGAAATAAATTTATAAATTTATTGTCAAAAAACAGTACAGACTGCTTATGACCACGTGGAGGACAATAAACTAATTTACTCTCCGGAAGCNATTTCAGCAAAAGTTCCTAGATAAGATAAAAAGTTAGCTGCGAGTTATAATACATATATAATGTCAATATGTTTGTAATTTAACGCAAATATGTTTGTAAATTTACATGTACAAGTTATTATCGAACTATAGATTATTCTGAGTATAGTGTTTAAAAATCATAATAGTTGGAAAAACATTAAATTCACGATTTATTGTTACAATAAATACGCCCCTAGGCAAAGCCTAGAGAAGTTGTATAAGAAATCCGCCTCTACCCGAAGGAAAAACGGAGAAAAACCCGGGCCAGGATGGGGCTACAGAATTAATGTACACAACCGTGCCAAAGTTGAGTACACATAAAACTAAATTAATATGAGCCATACGGCAACACAATCATGCAAGAAAATAGTTTTTGAAATTGTTATAAGTTATTTAAAAAGTGCTACAGCAATGGCGTGATAAAGTACAAGACGAATTTAACTTTTATTAAAATCAATAAATTCTTTTACAGTGTAGAAGCACTGGTGCAGGAGGTAGTTTTTAACCGTAGATTTGAAGATATTCAATTTCATAATGTCTTTTATATTCTTGGGCAGGGCATTATATAGAACGATTCCCGAATGATAAGGTCCTTTTTGGCAAAGAGTGGTTGACACTCTAGGGCGATGAATATTATTCCTATTGCGAGTATTGTGTTCGTGAACGAGACTTTCGTATAAAGCAAGGGTGGTGCTTCAGTGATTCGGTCTTAGCAAACACGACCGTTTCATAAATATAAATGCAGGGAAGTGTTAAGATATTTCTTTCCTTG
Source organism: Laupala kohalensis (assembly GCA_002313205.1). Lineage (NCBI taxonomy): Eukaryota > Metazoa > Arthropoda > Insecta > Orthoptera > Trigonidiidae > Laupala > Laupala kohalensis. Next base: position 163,540 of record NNCF01131266.1, on the reverse strand, counting down.
AATAAAGGTTAACAAGAGTTTCGGGGGTGAGATTTACAAATTATCCGAACTATCCTCTTCTGAATTCTGAAAGTTTGAATACTCTGACCGGAATTACCCCAGAAGGTAATGCCGTAACGTAAATGGGAGTAAACGTTTGCAAAATATACGCAACGGGAAATACGTGGACTAACTGCGTTAACTAAGATTCGGAATGCGTAACACAATTTGCTTAATTGGGAATTAAGATTGTCAATGTGACAATTCCATTTGAGGTTGTCTTGAATATGGAGACCTAAGAATTTTGTATTTGTAACAGTTTTTAATTGTGTTCCGTTTAAAGAAAGAGAAACCTGGGGTAAAGATTTTGTGATACTATTGTGAAATGACATAGACACTGTTTTGTCAGTGTTTACAATGAGACGATTTGCATGGAACCAAGTCGAAAGGTTAGACAAAACTTTTTGAGCATTGGCGTGTTTACATAGTAAATTAGTGTCATCAGCAAAAAGAACCATTTTGCAATCTGATGTGGATGATGACATGTCGTTCACATACAATAAAAAGAGTATAGGGCCGAGAATTGATCCTTGGGGTACTCCGCAAGTAAGTGGCTTTGTTTCTGAAAGACAACGCTCAAGTATTTTATTTTTAGTATAGGATATTTCGACCTGTTGATATCTATCTTTTAAATAAGAAATTAGCCATTGATGTGGAAGTCCAGGTAGGGACATACCAATGTGGATTCCTACCTGGAAAGTCAACTATAGACCTGATCTTCACCCTGAGGCAAATTTTGGAGAAGACAATCGAATTCGGAATTGCCACGCACCGCCTCTTCATTGAATATAAGGCAGCATATGATAATATAGACAAAACAGTTGTACCATACTCCGATAGAACAGGGGATTCCTGGTATGTTGGTAAGACTGGTGAGAATGACAATGAGTGAGACACGAAGCAGCATAAGAACTGGAGGAATGATGTCTGAAACATTAGATGTTCAAACTGGAGTACGACTAGGAGACGCGCTGGCGTGTCGTTCGGAGAAGGTGATGAGAGATGCAAACCTTCTGAGCAGAGGTACTATTTTCTGTATATCAGTGCAGATACTCGCCTATGCTGATGATATAGATATAGTAGCAAGAAGTCGAAAAGCAATTGAAGAGTCATTTGTTGCTCTAGAACAGGTTAGCAGGAATATGGGGCTGAGAATAAACCAACAGAAGACGAAATACATGGCTGCTGGGAAAGCGCATGGAATTAACATGCGACCGTCAATAATTGGGAACAGTTACACCTTTAAGAGAGTTGAGCAATTTAAATATCTGGGATCGACAGTTAACTACTCCAATGACATTTCTCGAGAAATTAAACAGCGAATAATAATAGGCAAGAGCTTATTTTGCCTTAAGAAGACTCATCTCCTCAAGGCTCTTGACTCGCATTAGCAGGTTAACCATGTATAAGACACTCATAGGACCAATGCTCACATACGCCTCTGAGACTTGGCCATTAACAACGAGAGTCATCGAATTGCTTGAAGCATTCGAGAGAAAAGTACTCCGAATAATTATCGGACCAGTCTGAGAAAAAAAATATGGAGAAAGTACAACCATGAATTGTACACTATTTATAAAGATCCACCTATTAGAATAATATATATTAGTGAAATCAGCTAGGTTGAGGTGGGTGGGGCATGTGGCACGGATGAGTGATGCGGAGATACCCAAAAGGGTATTAGATGGAGATCCTGGGGGACAGAAAGGACGTGGACGACCCAGAACCAGATGGATAGATGGAGTCATCGAGGATCTTCGGAAGATGGGATATAGAAATTGAAAAGTTTTAGCATCCGATCGAGATTGTTGGCGGAGGATTGTTGAAGAGGCCAAGGTTCACAATGAACTGTACAGCCATAGAAGAAGAAGACCATTTCTAGCGAGAGTTCCGTCATCCACCACCCACGGAGGTGTCTGGTAAGAGACTAGCAACTCCCGCAGATTATTATTATTATTATTGTCATATGGAAAACAATATTTATTTCGAATTTGAAATTCTCATTTACTTCTATTAAAATTAGGAAATCCTTTATCATTGTAGAAACAATAGCGCATTAGAAAGGTTGTAACCGCAGATTTGAAGAGATTTAATTTATTATATCTTATAATTTTGGGAAGGGAATTATACAAAGTAATTCCTGAATAACATGAGTCTCTTTGGTAAAGAGTGGTTGACACGCCAGGACGATGAATATTAGCTTCATTACGAGTGTTTCCTCTAAAGCAAGAGTGGGATTTTAATAACTGTCTTGGCAAACACGACTACTTCATAAATGTGTACGCAAGGGAGAGGGAGAACAGTTAATTCTCTAAATAAAGGTTTACATGAATTTCGGTGGTAAGATATACACATAACCCGAACTATCGTCTTTTGAATTCTAAACGTTTGAGTGATCAGAGAAGAGTGGCCCCAGATGATAATGTAGTATCATAAGTAAGAATAAACATTTGCAAAATACACGCTGCAAGAAACGTGGAGACTTGCAACGTTGACTAGAATTCGGAATGCATAGCACAATTTGCTTAGTTCGGAATTCAGGTTATAATGTGGAAATTCCATTTGAGATTGTCCTTTACCATATTTTTAGAGCTTCATATTATCTTGACAGTTATTATTTGGGATCCATTTATCGAAAGATATAGGAAGATATTTCGTTACACTATTGCAAAATGAAAAGGATACCGTATTATCAGTATTGATGATGAGATGACTTGAATGAAACCAAGACGAGACTTAAGATAGTATACCGTAATTTTGAGTCGCCAGCAAAGAGCACCATATTTCATTCAGGTGTTGTGAACGACATATACTCGTTGTGGACGATATATACGACGACGTACAATAATAATGGAACAGGGCCTAACATTAAACCTTGAGGGACTCGGCAAATAAGTGACTTTGTTTCTGAAAGATAATCTGAAATACTTTATTTTCAATATTCTAAGTTCCACATTTGCTGATACTTATATTTTCGGTAGGAATTTATCCATTGATGGACCAATTTACGAATGCAGTATGAATTCAATTGTGAGAGAAGAATTTCGTGATCGATTACATCGAATGTTTTCGATAAATCAAGAAATATACCTTAAGAGGGGGTCGGACTCAGTTCAATCGGCGGGCTGGCAGCGCAGTGCCTTTACATAGGCGAAAAGTAAAAGTCGTTGTTTATCCGGTTGAATTAGACAAATATTGCAAATAAGTCAAAGTCATTACAAATTCATTGATATGACATTCCTATTTAACAGGGAAACAATCATAACAGTTAATTACTTACTCTTTAATTATAAGAATATAAACTTCAATTTCCCATATACAAATACGTGATTTTTTCCCATTTGAATCATTAAGCTGACACTCACTGCGCTGTCCGATTGTTTTGAAAGAAAAGAAATATTAAACTTTATTTGTTAACCTTTGTATTCGCTTTTAAGAATTAAAATATTCCGTTTAGAAACATCAGTGAATCATCTTTTTATAATATTTACGTAACAAAACTATCGCCGACCCTTCTAGCAGTTCACTGGTTCTCCGAGGGAGGCGGGCAAGATGTAAAGAAATTCGAAACTTCGCACAACACAAAGACCTAACCCCGAAGCTCGAGAAGCGGTGAGTGGAGTGGGGGTAACTTTTGTCATCTGTCTCGAAATACATAGTTTTGGCTTTTGTCCTTCGCCTTCGTGAATACTATTATTTTTTGAAACGCGTGCAATGTTGGTGTTCGGAGTTAGGTTAGGACTATGTTTCTTTGAAGTGGTGTTCAAGTGCAATGAAATCAGTCTACCATTATATTAGAGCGTATGGGCAGAAAGATGAAGGAATGTTGTGAAATAAATAACCGTTCTTTCCATCTCTATATTTCAAACAATTAACCACAACGAAGTAACAATTGCTGCGTACTTTAACATGAAAAGCCATGATTACTGTTGATCTGTAACGTGATACCGAGTTTGACCATAGCGATGAAAAATATTTCATGTCGTTTTCCTGCCGTCAAAAGTGATGTTTAATTATTATTTTCCATCATTTTTGTCACATCCAAAGGGAAAAAATGACCATCCAAGAAGAACATTTGTGTAATACAATGCTTTTATTTTATCTAAAACAATATTTTTGAATGAAAATGCAGACATTTTACTCGGTTCTAACTTACGTAAATGAATTTTATGTACTTCGTGATTGTTAGTTATGAGTTGCATTATATGTGATAAGTTGTTTCATTGTTAGTGAGTCAGTTTGTAATTGAAGCATTCCCTATTGACTCAGTTAGTGAGTCAGTGATGATTGTAGGGATTTGTCGTCTTCATATATAGTTTTATTTTTTACAATAAGTTACAGTAAATATTAATAAAACTAGAATAAGTAACTGACAAATAGTTTGATTGTTTTTTCCTATAAGAATGTCTTCGGGTTGTTCAATTGTTTCAAACTTTGCAAGCAATCTGCCGGTTGTCGGTGGTTAGAATTCACCGAGGTATTTTTATTGTTGTAAATGAATAATTAAATTATAATTATTAAAGACAATATTACAATGATAATATCTTTACTATTTTAAACACATAATTAGACAATTTTAGACTGTTAAATTTCTTGAAAATTTTGTTAATTTCAGGTAGTTTTTTTTAAATTTAGGGATGCCTTCCCCTCCAAACTCTATGAGGCACACTTATCCTATTTTGAAGCATTCCCTTACGTTCCTTGATTAAATTTCCCAAACGTAATTCCCTATTCAAACCGAATAATACTCTTCATTGTTAGTGTTTATTGTGAACTCAGAGAACACAAACCTACAAAAGTTAGCATTTTGTCAGTTGTTTTGATAGAATTACATTTTAGGATAAAATTGCTGTAATTCAAAATTGACATTTATTTTAATCTGTTACGTCAGGTTATTTTACAATCGCTAAAACAAAAGTTGTTATCTAGTCCAATTTATGCTTTTTTGTGACATTATTTGCAAGAAAAAATCCGCTGAATATTGATAAAATCCAATGAAGAAAGTCGAATAAAAACAAAAATTATTTCTTAAAATACAAATCAAGAAGTATTTAAAATAATGGAATCAATTAGTCATAAGCAAAAGTATTAGAACATTTGATGTCTTTTAAATTGACGTCTCATGGCATTCTTCTTCTGTGAAAGAGAAGAATCTCTCATGAAGAACATCAGCAGTAATCTGCCATCATATTCAAATTACAGTGCCCTAAATGACGTGTTTCCATAGTTTTTTTTAACTTGATGAAATCTCCCTCTTTGTTCGTCACAAAATTTGACAAATTTTCGAATTTTGTTTTGATGATTATTTTCTATCATGTAAAGATTTTTATGAAGATAATTTTTTAAATCGGCATGCACAAAATATTGGAGAACACTTAAAATTTCGCAAACCTCAAAATCATGTTACCTTGTATAGTTGTATGCACAAATTTTATGTTTATGAGATATTGATTAAAATTACCATGGCCAGTCATGAATTCCTGGTGATATCTATTCAGCCGAAACTATTTTCATTCATTATTCCATATCTTACGTTTGGTATGCAGCCATATTCTACTATTCTTTCATTTGACTCCTCAGGTCACGTTTGCCAATCCCGTAATAACTCCATCGTAAATGCCTTTTCTCTCTCTTTGTCTTCTTTCTTAAGTATTATCTCATTTAATTTGATTTTTCCTTCTTCTTGTATTCTTCAAAATTTAATTTTATGAACTTATAAATCAATTGGCATTACTCAATGCAGTAATTCTAATGCATCTGTTGATATTAAGCAATAAGACCACTCGTGTCCTGTAAACATTGTCTCTGTATCTTCCGTAACTGTTTTTTGACATATAGAAATCTCTTAAATTGCGGTGAACCTCACCACCAGATAGCAAATTAATTATGTTATATTAAATGAAAATGGGACACGGGACCGAGATTCGAATTCGGGACCTTGATGGATGAGGAGCATAGTCTCTACGGGACCACTTCAGAGGTCTTTGGATCACGCAAGTTGAATGTTAATGAAAGACGAACTCGGGAGGTGAAAGGGATGGCGCAGTTTGTAAGCGCATGAGCGCGTTAAGCCCAAAATCTCGAGTTCGAATCTCGGTCCCGTCTCCCATTTTCATTCAACATAACATAATTAATCTGTTTTTTAGCATGTTCATACACGATTCCATACAAAACATCCATACACTAGGATCGGCTTCAACGCTCCCTTATAAATACTGCGTCATTATTTTGAATATTGTATTTTGCCCTATGTGTTTCCCGTGCTATGAAATATGAACTATGAAATACTTCCCGTGCTCTGTCTACACTGCATTGTATGTTTTATGTGTACAACATCCTCTCATCTTATATTCCTCCTAAATATTTGTGTCGTTTCTGAAAACGTATTGTTTAGCCTTATAATCGCAAAATTGGGTTTCTCTTGTTTTGTACTATTATCTCTATCCACTTAGCCCTATCCACATAACTGTTGTTGTATTACTTATCTTTAATTTTAACTTTGTTGCCTCTGTTGCTATTGTGTTGAATAAATCCTGTCCTTTTTTTGTATGTCTCGTCTATTGTTCCCTGCAACCATTACTATCAGGTCATATGCATATACTTTAAAGTGTACCTTCTGTTTTTCTAATACGTCTAATTACTACAGTATCCATTACTATAGTGCAATGTACTGGTACGTACTGGCAATATACATGTGGGCAACCACAACTTCCTTCACGCAACATTTTCTCCACGTATTTTGAGCATCATAGTTCTATCTTCAAAATACGACACAATCAAATTATATAGATAGTTTCGTACCTTCTTCTTTCACATCGATTTAATTAATATAATCCACTCTTCACTGTCATATGCCTCTTCCACGTCCAAAAATGTACGTAGATCATCTCGATGCCACATTCATATTGAAATTTGTTAATGTTTTCTTTTCAAGATGGTCTGTTAATCTATCACTCATGCACTTATCTGAAACTTTTCCAAAAATTAGTACCTGTGATGTGGGCCTATATGATTTTGGATTATTTTGGTCTTTTTTACCCTCTTTCAAGAAGAGCTTTAATTCTCTTATCTTCCATGGCTTTGGGAAATATCGCATTCTTATTCACGCATTATAGATGTTAAGTATTGCTTTTTGTAGTTAATCATATAAGTTTGGTACAATCTCGTGTGTGTTTCCATCATACCTTGGGCTTTTACCTTCCAGTTCTGTACTCCAATCTGAAGATTCCACTTCACTCATCTCCCGTTCATCCCCTTTTGTTTCCTCCAGTCGGTCTATCATCACTACCTCATGTTTTGGAAATATTCCTTCTATTAATATTTTTCTCACTGCTTTCCATGTCCTTATATGGAAATATAGCGTAGCAAATATATAAATACAGCCCATTGCATTTATTCGTTTGACAACATATGGCGACACCTCATTCCGTGCCGGCCCGCTCGATCGAAAGTGTATGGAAAATGGCCCGCGGGCTAAGGTGATTTGGACAGCGCAGTTCCACATGGTTTTGGTCTGGTTGTTCGATTTTAGTATTTACTTGTCATTTTCAGTTTCTTTAGCTTCAAGTTACTGGAAGGTGCACTAAACGTGTGATTTATGGTTCTCATCGTATACTATTCGAAAGAGGAAGCAAACAGGTATGGGCGTGTGAGAATTTGATGCAACGTGGAAACCTTCTTTTCGTTATATAACTGACTTGGAAATAGGTACTACGACAAACTCTACTGCGGTAGAAACCAAAGTAATATAATCTCCAATCAATGACCAGTGCGTTGGGAAGATTTGGGATAATTCGGTTAAAAATTCCTGAATGTTTAAATTTTAAATTCAAGCGTGCGTATTCCCCAAAGTGAAAATATAAATTACAATCAGCCAACAATCAGGTATTTATGTTATATAGTGTACTGAAAATTTAATAGCATACGTAGGTAGTAGTGTAGCAGCTGTATTAATAGAAAACCAGACAAAATTGTCTGCATTGGCTTCGAAGTAATTAAAAATAGTAATTACTGAGATTTAGAAGAACGGTCACGTAAATTGTTTACAACCGCCAAAGAGCAAGAGATACTATGTTTTGTTTATATATTTTGGAACTCACACACCAAACAACATACACTTCTACAGCATACACGCCCATATTAAGTTAGTGGCACCGCCAGTGACTGAAACGTGAACTCTGTGCCTGACTATTGAGAAGAGTTTCAGAAAAATAGTATATAATTATTTATTATTTATTTATTTATCATGTACAATACATCATGCCCCTGTAACTTACCACAATGTCATTACTAGGGTTATATATAAACCTGTTTCTTTTGTCCCTTGTAACAAAAGTGATTAATTTCGTTTCATATTTCTTTCTTTTGTATCTTGTATTTGTATTTTCTACTGTCATGTGTTTCTCACTGTGATCCTTCCACTTATAATTGTTTCATTGTCTTTTTATTGTCTTCTTACTTTTCGTTTTTGCCGCATTGCGTATTGTAATAGTTTCTGTTATATAATCAGTATATTTACTTTACTTCCAATTAATAATGTCTAGTTATTTAAATTTATTAAACCCTTGGTCTTCATTTTCTCAAACCACCACCTCCTCTCTGTCTCCGTTATCCTGCATTCATATACTATATGATTCACATCCTCCACCCCATTTCCTCAGATGCAACTTCGGTCCTCTGCTGTCAAATCTATACAAGTAATTATTGTAATTCCCGTGTCCAGTCTAGAATACTGAACATACACATTTATTAATAAAAATGTTTTTCTTTCTTTCGTGATCAAAATCACTTGTAAAATTTGGAACAAAACTCATTGAAACGTAACACTTCTACCTGAGTGTTAGTAATATATATATTACAGATCATCCTTTACCCTTAAAGATTGTACGGAATCTCACTGGTTTATATTTTAATTTCTCTCCCCTAGTGTACGATTCTTGGAGTAAATATATCTATTTTATTTCGTGACACATATTGAATCAATTTTTGACTACCTAATATTCCTCCGTGCAAATTTATTTGAATTTACGTAATAACCACAATTTATTGATCTTTTTATCGCATTTAATATTCTCTTGTACTCCGGTATCTTGTACTGTTTTTGTCTCTTACTAAATAATTTCCATCTTTATCCTTAGTTACAAAACGTATTCATTTTTTGCATTTAGTTCCTCGCGTTGCACTCGTTGCAACGGTGGCCATTATTTCCGCAATGACCACATACATCAACGTCATTTGTACAATTCTTACAAAATTGCCGAAACGATGGCAGCGGAAGCACCTAAGAGGTTCTATAAATCCTTCTACAATCCACTTTCAAATTGTTCCACGATACAGCGTACTAACTCCTCTTCTGATATGTCAGTTTCAACACCATATATTATTATCATGTCTGCTTTTTCTTAATGATTCCAATTTGAATATAATATTAGTTTCTACAATATTAGATGAATTCGCAACATCATCTTCGTCATGTAGTGTCAATATCAACACGTTAGTTCTGTTTTTTTGCACTTTCCACATATCTACAATCCACACTTTCTCCCTAACACTGAACAGTTCTTTATTGCTTTTTTCCAATATGATAATTTTCCCACCTGTTTGCCGTTGCCCCCTTGTCTTCTCACTTTTTTAGCGTATGAGCCGTGCTTACGTACGACAATTTGTTCCTGGAGCGTTTTCTCTAGCATCTCTTCCAGGCTATAATCACCATTCTCCAGTATACAATGTGTTAGACTGTCCTGCCTGTCATGCCGATTTTTTATCTCTTTGACCGCAGTCAGTACCACGTGTTCTGGATCTCTCCATTTTTATCCCTTTTTTCTATTTCTGTGTTTCGTTTCTCATTTATTTCGGTCAACTCCCCCAAAACAACCTCTTCTACAATCTTCACCAATCGGTCTTCAATACCCCTACTATTGTCTATGCAACTTTTCTGAACCACCTGCATTCTGTCTTCTAATTTTTGTCAACATATTTCTTATATATATTGTGTGAATAAATCTCTCCTCCACCTCCTCCATGTCAATTTTTCCCGAGAAATTGCATAAATTCCTATTTAACTAGTCCATATTATCTTGTAAATTTGCTACGCTTTCCATTAATCCCAGTTTCTTTTCCAAGTCTTCATCTCGCTCTCTTAAATTTACCACCATTTTCCTCATGTCGTCTACTCCATTTCTAACTTGCATTGGTACACTACTGGTTAGTTTCTTGAACTTTTCACCATTGAATATATCAGTCATCGTGTCGTATTTCCTCTTTTATTTCTTTAAATCCATCTTATTCCTATCTTCATCATCTACCTCGTTCCCAGTTCGATCTGTACGCTTCCTTGTCCGTTCGATATGTTGCGTATATAATTAATCGATCTATGTTTCCTATGAGTTGTTACGAACTATCGATGAACTAACCGTCGTCACTCTGTTCTCCACATTGTCTACACGCTGGAGTACACGATCGGGAGTCATACTGTCAGTTACCAATGTCCTCTCTTTTATAGTATTTCAATTCCCTGAGTACCTTCTATCCTCTACCCAGACCGCCAGAATAATTGTCCTAGTATGAAACTCTCCCCATGAGGTATTGTCAATTCCTCTTGGTATCGTATCATCTGAATTTTGTATGACTTCACGTCACTATATTTCTATGGTTTCTGGTTGCACTTGACTATCCTTACAGTACTGCTTATATCATCATAATACCGGAAGTTATATGTTTTTAATGAAGGACGCAAGTCTCCAATATTATACTCAGTCCAATATATTTAATAAGTATTTAGCACAAGTACCAACCCTACGTCTCAATATACTAATGTTTATAAACACTAGCACCAGCAATAGTTCTTCCACCTCAAAAAATCGTGCCAATTTAATAAAAGAAAACACACACATTTGGTATTAAAATACGCGCAGCGTCAAAATAAAACTGACTTTTAATAAACTACATTATTACATTACTAAAACTATAATCACTATTTTACAGGGGCTCTAATGACGTCGATGTTGACGAGCCCTAAAGCCCCATTAAAAAAACAACTATTTTACACGTGCTCACACATTTCTCTTATTAATCCCCCAAAATTCACACGCTTTATGTTAAAATGTTTTTCACATTGATGTGGGTTCAATGACAAGTTCCCAACACATCATTTTCATGCTATGGTTACGTTAAACATTAATTATTAAGCAAACAAAGCTAAATTGGTTCATTGTTGAATGAGGAGACATTACTGTCTTTCCTTTAAAGTTCGGCGTAATGAAGCACACGTTTCTTTTCGTCCAAAGACACACTGATGGCATTCAACTAACAACTGGACGCCGCCAGTAATGTGGAGTTACTTTAATTACAGACATGGATTACAAAGGTTGAGCTGCCTTGTGCCAAACTGTGTGATCGCCTCAGGTGGTAGTCGGGTTCGATGACCTGTGAGCTACCTGCTGCCACTGCCAAATAGTTCGCCTCCTAACTGAATGGAACCAGCCATCTCTCGTAACCACACTCACGGATGTCACCAGTCACCTTGCTGAAGTCCTGTGGCCCAATTAATGTTCATGGTCGTAACTTCCGATTCTCCAGCTTCAGGATCGCGAACCGAACTCGTCGCGAGATGCTTTTCAAATACGTTATTAATTGTTGAATATTATAACTCGCTAGTCATATGACGCGATGCTAAATAGCCCGTTATTAAACGTAAGAATCGCAAAATCTTAAGTTTATAGATTCCGAACAATGAAGTCTAATCACTAAACATATGATTGATAGAATATTGCACTCGCAACTTATTAAAAAGCGAAGTGCTAGTTCATTTAGTTGTAAGATCTGGAACTAAATCAATAATCTGTGAATGGCAATCTCGAACTAAGTAAGTAACTACCTGAACTCGCAGTCAGTAGTTAAGAACGATCTCTGAATGAATCTGATGATCTGATAAAGCTCTGAATACTCTCCGAATCTGAATCTTGCGCTTTCGCGCATCTAATTTTATAACAATTTCCCCTTCTCTTCCCCAGATTTTAAAAAGATGTTTACGCCCATCTCCATGCCACGAGATTTCATGAGCCAATAATTTTGTCCTGAATACACCACGTGGCTGAAATTTAGTGACGTATGTTGCGTTCTCGACGAATCACAGTCTTGTTTAACAACAACGTTCGTTGCTTTCCCTAGACGCCACACCGAGACCACGTGGATCCATCTCCTTGAGGGACCCTCGCGTCTCGAGAGTGCGTCTCGTGTTGTCTATTGTCCCTGGTTCTTACGCGGCATCTTCTATTGTCGAGTGACGGTTGGCCGCCCGCTAAAAGAACTCCTAGTTCTACGAGTTCAAACTTGCAACCTCAACCTTTTTGACTACCAATTTTTATGGTTTCTTTTGCAGTTCTGAGTTCTGCCTTGAGATGTCCCAGAAACCGCTCCCTTGAACCTCAACTTTTCTTCACCCACGCCCTCTGTCCAATCTTTACAAAGCGACCCCTGGTTAATTTTGGCTGATTTCCTATTATATTTGTCACGTTTCTGTCTTTCGGCTCTGCGCGGATTACTGCGCATAACCATCTCTCTTGAATTGTGAAGCGTCTACACCCACGCCTTGGTCAAATTTTTACAAACGGTCACTGGTTAATTTGGACTGTTTCCAATTATATTTGTTATTTGCGGGTTTCACGTGGACTACAGCGTGTAACCACCTCCTTCGAAATAAATTTTTATTATATTATTTACAGCATATAAAAAAATTGTTGACTTTTCACTTTTCAATTGCGTTGACCGCTCTCTTTGTTGGCGTGTAGCGCGTGCTTTTCTGACGCCTAGCCACCCACGCTATTCTCAACGGTCTGTTTTAAAATGTTTCTCGACTCGAAAGGAGTGGCTGTGGAAGAAGAAGTGATGCATACGTGTTGCGGAGCTGCTCCCAGTTTTCTTTAAATCCTAGTGTTATAAACTCAATGTATACAAGTGAAAAGTTATGAATAAGAAGATTTTGTGTCAAAAGTGTCATACAAGTGAAGTGAGTATGTAGTTCCTGAAATCTATGGCTAAATATATCTAAATATATCTGGAGTGGTGCTACGCGTCAGCTGGCACGTCAGCTTGTACGGGTCATAGGCCTGCCAGCGAGCCTGATCTTCGAAAAGGGAAGTACAATGACTTATTTACCTGAGCTACATGAATGATACTAAAAAGAGGTTTTCAATAATATATCTAAATTTGAGAAGGGTCATATAATGACCTAAATATCGTCAATTTATTTTCTGAGTTGGAGCTTTCCAGTCATAGAATAGTTGTTTCCCCCCTCTTCCAAAAATACAATTGTTTACTTACTGTTATAATCCCCCGGCTTGTTAACAAAACCTTTGCATTGTCCCTCTCCACCAATAAAATAACTATTCTCACTAGTACCCTAAACCTATGTCGTATACCGTGAACAAGGAGCAATAACCTCGGTATGTTTCACCTCCATCGGCACCCGCAAATCAATTGAACAAAATATACCGAAAACGATTAGAATTTAAAAATTAGCAACTTCTCTCCCCCAATATAATCGTATTTTTAAATCTACACCAGAACCACTGCTCAAGTAATATAATTTTTTCATACGGGAATTCATTACCTTTCTTGAACCTCCACGTAGTACTGTTCCTCCCGCAGATACCACCCGCATTGTAACCTAAGCCGCCACACTCAATCACATAACAAGCCCCTCCCTCTACCTGCAAAACTCCTCCTCCCAAGATACCAAGCAGGAAATGGCAATGGCGGACCGCACAATGGAGGACGATGTGAACAAGTCTATAAAAGAAATGGTCAAAATGAATGATACTGATGTGCAATTAGTATTTGATGTGACAGAAGAAAAAGCCAATTTTGAACGTTCTTTAAAAAAAGCCAAAGTGACAATTGCAAACAAAGATATCCTCAAGCAGCATTTTGACAATATGCTCTCTAAATGTATTGAGGCATGCCTTCGAAATGCTGCTCTTCGAACTCAGCTAAGAAATACAACAAAGAAACTTTTAATAACGGAACAAAATATGAAAGAATTAATACATTCAAAACAAACTACAGACATTTCTCCCAAATCTATGAGGCAAATTATAAAAGGAACAGTCGAGCAAGTCAAACCTACTTATGCTTCCCAGGTAAAAGGTGCGACATTCGTTCCCAAGCCCACACATCCTCCAAACCCTACCCCAGCCCCACCTTTGAAAACTATGATATTCTCATCTAAAACAGGAAAGAAAGGAGATGAGGCAAAAACATCTCTCCTCAGCTTGATTAATCCCGTTAAGAATAAACTAAAAATTCGAATCATTACAGCATCTAAAGATAATGTAGTTATTCAAGTAGCAACTGATGTAGATGCAGAGAAAATCTCAACGAATCCACAACTGAAAACACAATTTTAAATAAATTCAGGCCTCGAATGATTATCTATTATGTAGCTACAGCATTAAAGGAAGAGGAACTACTTAATCTCGTGCTAACACAGAACGAAATAAACCCAGAAGTCTCAATGAAATTCAGGACAGGTCCAAAGGACAAAGAGACCTGCCACTGGGTGGTGGAAGTGTCGCCTGAACTAAGGAAAAAAATGATCAACAATAAAAGAATATACATAGGGTACTCTTCGTGTACAGTTAGGGACTTTACTCAGGTAACTAAATGCCTGAATTGTGGGGACCTAGGGCATACGAAGAAAAGCTGTACTTGTGAAAATGTCTGCCACCGGTGCTCAGAGACTGGACATTCAAAGGAGTCGTGTAAAAGAGAAGCTGCGTCGGAAGTATGCATTCCTTGCACTAGTAGAAAAATTATTGGATGTAAACATCCTAACAAAAAGGGATGTCAAATCTATCAATTAATGTAGAAGCGTCTTATCGACAGAATAGACTATGGAATGTAAAGTGGGACAGATAAACACAATGAGGTCTAAATATGCTATTATTGAGTTAATAAAGTACTCTATAGAAAACGGATTAGATATTCTTCTGTTGCAAGAACCATATACGAACAAAGGAAAAATTCCATCTATTCCAAGTAACTTCAGAGTTGTTGTAATGGGTGAAATACCGATGGCAGCAGTAATAATACTCAACCCAAATATACCAAATTCAAAATTGATTCAATTTTCGAATACTTATTTAATCGCTGTCGAAATTACCTACAATAATCTCAACTTTTGGATCATCAATTCATACTTTCAGTACTCGGAGACCATTGAAATCTATATAAAACAATTAAAATATCTACTAAACAAACGGAAAAATGAAGTACTAATATCTTCAGATACTAACGCCAACTCCCCCCTCTGGAATTCACCCTTGACAGATGACGGAGAGGAAGAATTCGAAAACTTGATTGCGACATTTGATCTTATTGTACTGAACCACGCGGGCCACATACCAACATTCAACTTTCACCAAGGATCCTCATATATCGATGTGACTCTCTCCTCAACTGGGCTGGCCAAGTTAATAAGTAAGTGGCAAGTGCATGAAAAAGCAATAGAAACTGACCATCGGTTAATCACATTTGAAATTCAAAGTAAGCGCCAAAATAACTGAAAAAAATAGGAATTTCTTATAATTTAAATAAAGCAAACTGGAATGAGTTTGATAAACAATTTAATCCCCCGAACATGAGTGGAAATCCCAATGTATCTGCAAAACTCTTTTCGGATGCACTAAAAAATGCGGCGAAAAATTCCATCCCAAAGACAAAACTTTTCAAATCAACAAAATGCCTATGGTGGAGTGGGAAACTCGACAGACTTAGGAAGATATCAAGACTTCAATGGAGAAAGTACTATAGAAACAAAGATGTAACAAAAATAGAAGTTTATCGCAAAATGTATACACAAGCTAGAAATAGATATAATCACGCTCTAAAACAAGCCAAAATAGACGAATGGCAAAAATTCATTAGTGCAGAAATGTTCCGACCATGGAATCGAGCCTACAAAATTGCAAACACAAAAATACAACCCCTAACTGTTCATCGTAAAATCAAATAGAGAATTGACCTCTGGATGGAAAGAATCTGCTGAGACCCTAGTTGGATCTTTAATACCAGATGATGAGCAATCAGAGGATACAGACGCCCAATCCCATCTCCGAAGTGTGTATGAAGCACATTTTAGCGCCAAGAAAATCAGAAACTTTGAATACGAATCTGTCATTGAGGAATGGAAAATCTCCGGATCGCGATGGAATCAAAATTGAGATGGTTAAGATAATTACTCATAAGATCATGCCCTCATTAACTCAGCTATTCAATGCCTGCTTAGAAATGGGATGCTTCCCAAATGTCTGGAAAGTAGCTAAACTAAAAATTCTGAGTAAAGGAAATGGAAAACCAGAGTCAGACCCAAAAGAGTATAGCCCTGTCTGCCTGCTTAATGTAATGGGAAAACTATTTGAAAAAGTAATTAACAGGAGAATTCAAAATGTTATTAAACCATTTTCTCATCAAAACCAGTTTGGGTTCCGAGAAGGTAGATCTACGGAGGACGCAATAAATCTATTGAAACAAAACACTCTACCCAATCCGAATAAATACGTTATTAGAATCTTCCTTGATATACAGGGTGCAAATGACAATCTGTGTTGGCCATCTCTAGTTTACCTCCTAAAAATCTACAATTTTCCAAAATATTTATTTGACATTACAGGATTACAGGATTACTTCGTCAACAGGTGGGTATTCCTGCCCGGTGAACAACAACAACATCACAAAAACTAACCAAGGGCTGTCGACAGGGATCTGTCCTAGGACCAACCTTCTGGAACATAATCATGGACACCTGCCTCATTGAGATTAGTGAAGTCTGTGACACGGCAATAGCTTTCGCAGATGATCTTGTTATTCTTGTCTCAGGCAACTCAAGACACGAGCTGGAAATTAAAGGGATGTTCATTACAAACAAATTGGAACAGTGGTGTTCATTCATCAAATTAAGTTTATCTCCATTAAAATCTCAAATTCTTCTACTGAAAGGATACTTAGACATAAACCGACCTCCAATAATCAAAATCCAGAATAAGTCTATAAAAATGGTACTCTCCGTAAAATACCTTGGAGTAACTTTATCCACTAGACTAAACTTCCTAGAGCACGCAAAAAATATATCACAAGGAGCAATGAATGCCATATTCAAACTAAATAACATAACCACGAAGGAATACAATATACCAATCAGTGTCAGTTGCACGTACTACCATGCAATCTTTGTCAGTATCGTCACTTATGCCGCGAGTGTATGGACAGAAAGACTATCCAAGACAAAAATAGAATATTTCTTAAAAGCTCAGAGAAAGATCTTAGTATCTATGTTTAAAGCATACTCCACAACATCTAGGGAAAACATACTCCTAATTCTAAATATCAATCCAATTGACCTATTAATTCTTCAGAGTGCATTGGAATATCATCTCAGGAAAAATCCAGATTTCAGTTGGAAATTTCCAGATATCCCCAGGTTCATTAATAAAAAAGAAATAATAGAATATATAGACAAACTGTGAGATGAAAGAATCCGAAATATGGATAACAGAGCATCAAAGTTCTTTCCCAACTTAAAGACAATGTACCAATGCAAATTAGTAATGACCCCAGAGGTGATCCAGTTCCTATCCGGCCACAGTCCCTTTAACTCAAAGTTGTATCAATTTACCCTAAAAGAATCTCCACTGTGTAGCTGCGGGGAATTACATACCCCTGAGGACATTATATTCCACTGTCCCGTCACAAATGACGTTACTGAAAAATTAAGGGCCATAACACTTGACCCATACACCAACAAACTCGCAGAACTATTTAGGGATAATGCATATGCACTTCTTTTCACCAAAATTACGAAAGAAGCTCTGGCAGTAGNCAGAACTATTTAGGGATAATGCATATGCACTTCTTTTCACCAAAATTACGAAAGAAGCTCTGACAGTAGTGGTAAGCAATGAAACCCCAAAACCTCTCACGAAAAGAAAAAGGGAAAAAAAATACCTTCACATGTATTCGTAGATCTCCAAGATTAGCTACAATCATATACCCAGCTCCTTCAATAAGTACCCCTCCTTGCTACCTTGAATCTACTAATGCGAACATGCTACCGCAGGAGATTCAAGTACATCATTCTTGCAGGGATGAAGAACCACTGGAAGTACACCCTGGCCAAAGCGCAGAGTAGCAGTGAAGATCACGCTGAAGCTGCTGAAGAAACTGAGACTAGAATTTCCTCGTGTCCTTCTTCAGAACAAGACGAACCAGATATGGAACTGTGGGAGTGCACTCTCAGTCTCGCGCCAGGAAACCACTCTAAACTGAGTGACTGTTTAGCGCTGTCTGGAAGTGACACTCCAGCAATTAACTCCAGCACCGCCAACTAACAACGCAGTGCCACTAAATTATATAAAAATATAACATAACCATCCGTTGGCGCGGCTTGAAGAACCGAAATGTTACCGAACAGCATTAATATTAGTTATTACGGACCACGTGCAGGGGACTGAAGAAATTCTTTTTCCTGAAACGGATTCCCAGCTTCGGCTCACCCTTGCTTCCAATGGTGTTTCAACATCCATGATACATCTCATGGGATTACTGGAAGAAGTAAATAAGCGACGCTGCCAAAAATTTGACTTCACTAGCGAAGCAAAACAGTTCTGTAGAGCGCATGGTAGAACTGTTTATGACTGGACAAAACCGTTCCCTTCATGCTATTCTACATCGCATGAAGAGTACTTCACTTTAAAAGACTTGAAACCCGAGTGTAAACAGATAGGTCCACTAACGACGAACACGTTGAAAAGCTCCGATATCGTAAGAAAGAAAGTGTTGTGTGGATTGTGTATTACAATAACTGTAACAATTGTACTCTCTATTATTGCCTGGGTTGTCTTAGGAATGATTGACACAGTGGTGGACGCTGTAAGTGCGCGAGTTCTCTAGGACACAAACCTGTGACATGTAATTATAGTGTTAATATAACTTAAGGCAAAAATCAGTCCTGGAACAATTATATTGAAAAAGGAACTATGTAATACACTAAGCTAGATTAAGTAACACTAGGTTAAGAATTAGAATAATAACTGCTACATGTGTAGCCCAAGTTGGAGCAGTCCATGATGCCCCAACTAGGAATGAATTAATACATGAATTACTGCATGGACAGGAGTATCGGAGGGGTTTCATAGTGTAGCTGAAATGCCCACACTCCTCACGTTTATGGGGGCCTACCTGGGGCACGTTAGTGCTGGGGACCACTCCTAGGCAAGGTGGGAACCCCCTTGTTAGCAAGCCAGCAAGGGTTTTTTTCCTCTCCACAATAAAGTCTTTTGGATATTTGCCATAATCTAAAATTTTCTTTCAATTTTTCGACCAAATAGCCGATTTGGCATAGCTAAAAAAATGGTCCAAATCTATCAACTGAGCCACATTTCTCAATTATTTATACTCAAAATTACTAATATTTTTAATAACATATAATTAATATTTTAAAAAAACCCTCTGACAACACCAAAATTTGGTAGGCAGAGGATTATTAGAAAATAAAATTGAACCAAAAAATATTTAAAAATTGTTTCTCGACTTTCTAA
>NNCF01131266.1:72439-143724 GCA_002313205.1 Laupala kohalensis | reverse complement strand
CGTATACTATTACATCATTATTAACTTATAAATAACGTACTTTATTGTTGCGCTGCTCAAGTTTCGTCGCCGTAAATAGAATTATTCCAATTTTTTACCATTTGTTCTCTTGATACTTTTTGTAGTTATTCATTACACTCTAACATAACCATAGTTAAGTACATATTTTTTCCGTGTACCCGAAACGTGGAGATTATATGTGATAACTTTCGGTCAAGTGAAAATGGTGACCAGCCGGGACTCGAACCCGGGTCTCTTGCTTTGATCGTTAAAGCTTCTAAACGGCTAAACGGTCGTCAGATGTCCTCCGTTTTCCGTGGCTTGCTTCCTATCCAGTTCTCAGTCTCCGATATCTTTAAGCCAAACGCTCGTTTGGCTGAAGTTATTCGAGAACTGGACACCTACACTAAAAAAACTCACACAGCGGGACATAGTAATCATCATAGGTGGGCAGAGCGATATTAACTTGGGTGGTCATTTCAACGTGTCTGAACATCTAAAAAAACTAAAAATGGTCTCTCAGCACACAAACATAGTACTCTCTAGTCTGCCTCCACGCTTCAACGTTCCACAAATAAACCACGAAATTAACCTGCCAAACATCTCCCTAAAACATCACCTGCCAGACACAAAAATCACATTTTTTATTTGACACAACACCTGACTGCCAAGGACTTTACCCAGCACGGTTTACATCTGAGATCATCGGGGATAGATCACTCCGGTTCTCTCCTATCTTCACATCAGACGTCACACCAGCCACCTGCCCCTTCTCCCTATCCTACACCATCACCTGCTCTTACCTTATCTCTTCCTCCACGTCCCTCTGCTCCATGACCATCTCCTCCAATCTCCACATCCATTTCTTCTCCTGTCCCCGTTCTTTCTCCTACCACTTCATCTCCCACGTCCACATCTTTTCCTCCATTTACGTCTCCTGCCGCCCCCATACACAGTTACAACTTGCGCTCAGGAGTACGATGTGGTACTCGAAGGTGACAATCGCGTTCGGGAGCAGTGTGCGGGCTTGAACCGGAAATAAAAAGCTGTACCAAATTCCTTAATGTCGGTAAAACTTTAAAGGAAGAAATTCCCACGGAGGTACGTGCTACGTTCAAATTGATATTTTATCTTCTCCACTGCCAGGCTACGAGAACTTCTGCTATTTGCCAGGCTACGAGAACTTCTGCGCAACGAGTATTTACCGTTGCGTATATTTTGCAAACGTTTACTACCATTTACGTTACGGCATTACCTCCTGGGGCAATTCCGGTCAGAGTATTCAAACTTTTAAAATTCAGAAGAGGATGGTACAATATTCTAAAATAATTAATTTAATTAAAAATACCTTTACAAAAAAACTAAAGAAAAGCAAAACAGGACCCCATCACTTTTCATGCAGGGCAAGCATGCTAACAATTACACTACTGTTTTAAAACAAGGTTTTATCCCACCCTCAAAACTTTTGTAAACCTTTATTTAAGGAGTTAAATATCTTATCACTTCCCTGCATTTATATTTATGAAACGGTTGTGTTTGTTAAGACCGAATTTCTGAAGTGCCACCCTTGCTTTATACGAAACAGTCTCGTTCACGAACACAATACTCGCAATAGGAATAATATTCATCGCCCTAGAGTGTCAACCACTCTTTGCCAAAAAGGACCGCATCATTCGGGAATTGACCTATATAATTCCCTGCCCAAAAATATAAAAGATATTATGAAATTGAATATGTTCAAATCCGCGGTTAAAAACTACCTCCTGCACCAGTGCTTCTACACTGTAAAATAATTTATTGATTTTAATAAAAGTTAAATCCGTCTTGTACTTTATCACGCCATTGCTGTAGTACTTTTTAAATAACTTATAACAATTTCAAAAACTATTTTCTTGCATGATTGTGTTGTCTTATGGCTCTTATTATTTAGTTTTGTGTGTACTCAATTTTGGCATGGTTGTGTATCTAAATTCTGTAGCCCTATCCTGGCCCGGGTTTTCTCCGTTTTTCTTTCGGGTAGAGGCGGATTTTTTATACAAGTTCTCTGGGCTTTGCCTAGGGGCGGGTTATTGTAACAATAAATCGTGAATTTAGTGTTTTTTTAACTCTTATGATTTTTAAACACTACACTCAGAATAATAATTTGTACATATATATTAATTTTTTGTGTTAAATTATAAACATATTGACATTTTATTGGTAATATAACTCGTAGTTAACGTTTTATCTTATCTAGGAATTTTTGTTTAAATTTTTGAATCCGCCTCTGCCTTAGGGCCCTTGATCGGAATTGATGGGATGGTCCCTTGCTTGCTTCCGGAGAGTTAATTAGTTTATTGTCCTCCACGTGGTCATACGCAGTTTGTACATTTTTTGGCAGTAAATTTATTTTAAAAAAAGAACACTCAGTTTCCTGTACCTCTCTATTTCTTTAGTTTACCGCCACCTGTTTGACATATTCAGGAGATACACATTTTCAGACACAACCATTCACAATTCCTCACTACACCCTACTTCGCACAAACATGCTACCTTCCACTCCATGGTCCATCGTCTGTTCACCATTCCACTCTCACCAGATAAAATCAAAAAAGACACAATAAAACTTCTAGCATCAAACAATGGCTACAATACCTCTCTCATTGATAATATTATCACTAAGAAAGTTAGATTATATCACACGCAGAACTTCACATCACTTACTCCAAACATTAATATTCAAATCAAATATGCAACCCTGTCATAGGCCCTCTCTCACTTAAAATCGCTAATACATTCTACATTCACTCTGCCTTCTTGTCTCCACAAACACTCAACTCAACCTTATTATACTCTAAAAATCACCCCCCTCCATCTCCTCTGAAGTGGAGTGTATGTTCTCACACGCAATGATAGTCCCTCCGTGTATATGGGGCAGTCTGGACGAACGTTCAAAGAAAGGGTACAAGAACACGTAAAATGCATGGAAAAATAACACAACAGTCTCACACTTCGCCAACCACCTAGTAGAAAACACACACACATTTAACATTGAGAAGGATTTTTATATTTTAGAAGTAGAAAATAGATTTTGACCCCGGATCAAATTAGAAATTTTACACATCCATGGTATTCTAAAAAACAACAACATTTCCCGATTAAATGAACAGATCCCTGAACTTCATTTCCCTCTCATGAAACTAGCCTTCAAATTCCTTCCCTCTCACCCCCAACTCTCCAGGACACTGCACCCTACTCCCAACAGTTAAAACCCTGAGAAATTCTTTCCGTCTTCTGCCGCCAGTTCCTGGAAAACTCCGAGAGCCTCTTCTCCCCCCCCACCGCCCACCTCGCAACCAGTCATCACTTTCCATATAATGACCTCCGTTCGGCGCACTCTGCGCACTCGTCAAACATTTTCCTCAATAATCAGGTGCGTAATTTTGTCGGTTTCCTCACTCTGTATTTGTTTTCTTTTATTCATTTTTCATTGTTCTTTTCCTTTCTTTATTTCAACAACAACAAAAATTACACTTCTTTCGATACTGTTTTACTCAATTATTGTATACTTTCATGTTATGTTTTTATTATTGTCATTCTCATGTACATATGTATTCTTCAGTGTACGTTACTGACGATGGCTGCGATGCAACCGAAAAAGCTTTCTGTCAATAAACAATGAGCAACATAGAAACGTCTTTTAATTTTTCATACTTCGATAATGTTGCTAACGCTCCACAATTACCAAGTCCATTCAAATTGCAATAATTTAAAAATTAAAAAGACGCATTCCTGATTTTTACTTTCCAATTACTCAGAGTGTGTAAGGAAAGTATTGTAATTGGACGAAGAAAAATTGAGATATCTTCGGATCTTTGTGAATTGACTTCAAATTTTGACTATGATGTCCAATGTCGTATGTGTGTTTATGTATGTATGATAAGAATTCGGTTCCCCCGATAACTCACGAACAAATTGATGTATCGAAACTAAACTTGAGATTTGACTTTGAATGCGTTGGGAATAGAAGCCTATTTCTAGACAACTCATTCCGACTTCATTTACACACCGCGCTCCACTTATGGTTTCTAAATATTCAAAATTTAGAAAATAAGCATAGAAGCATTGTCAGTTAATTCTGCGCACAGATTGCTGAACAGCATTCCTGTACGTCGCATCGTTTTTGAGATATAGCGGAAAGTTTTTACGCCTTCTTTCAAATCTGCCTATAAGGCTATTGCAGAGTGATTAATGTGGAAGATAATTTATTCAATCTATCTTGATTATGTTATTTTGATTTTTGGGAATTTACCATATATAATGATGATAAATATTTTGAAACTGATTGATCGTTGAAATATGTCATCTTGTTTAATAATAATAATATAGTATTATNTGGAAGATAATTTATTCAATCTATCTTGATTATGTTATTTTGATTTTTGGGAATTTACCATATATAATGATGATAAATATTTTGAAACCGATTGATCGTTGAAATATGTCATCTTGTTTAATAATAATAATATAGTATTATTTTTTTTTGTATTATCTTTACTTCTTTCTTAAATTTTTAGTGTTATGTAGGGTGTTTAGTGCCATGTGTTTTTTATATGAATTGTAATTGGAAAGTTGAGTGGAGCACATTCCAGTTTTTTTGATACGTTTTAGGTACACCTCCCAACATTTTCTCTGAATTTCAAAGAAATTGCTGATGGCGTATTTGAGGAACGATTTTTTCAAATTTTTACCTCATTTATGGCAGTAAGCACGTTACGAATATTTTGGGTTTTTACGGTTGTGGTATATTTGGTATGTGTGTCATTTGTGTTTGTTTAATAAATTCTTTTTGGTCTCTTCCATTGTTGTGCGACTCCGTTCCAATTGTTGCGTGACGGCATTTATGAGCGTGTAATGGCGTACCAGATGCGCGAAGGTGTTTCCAATGGTTCACGAACGACTCCAGTTCGATCATTCTATTTTGTGACCGGCAGTGCCGTAGTGTTGCGATTTCGGATTACTTTTGTAGAGTTGAGTCTCTTGAGCTAACCTTTTATTTTCAGTCGCGATGAGTGAACGCGGTAAAGGTGTGAGTTCTTCAAATTTACTGCTGTAATAGTAGTTTTATAATCGTCCGTCTTGTGTATTACCGTGGTTATGGGAGCTGGGTGACCCCTCCACTCCAGGGTGAATCCAGTGACATATATGGGTACAAATAAGAATGAATGGAAGACAGTCAACAGCAAAAGAGCTCCGCCCCCGTCCACGCGAGTTCAGACAGGAGAATTAGGTTGTAAGCTTCCTACTAAGCGAAGAGATGGTAGAGCTAATGTATGATGGGACGTGTGGAATCGATATATTCCAACTAAGCAGAAGCAATCGCAGGAGTCGCAGTCTGTACTTCCACTCCGCGGTGGTGTCCTTGATACAGGTAACAATGATGTAGATCTAGAGATACCAAAGAAAATTTTATCAGAATACAGACAAAAATAGGCAAGTACTTGAATGAAGAGTCAAGAATTAATCGCACAGCATACAAGAAAATTACAAAAATGATCTTGCAAATGCAGGATGTATTTGACTAGCAATATACAGAAAATCAGTGTTTGAAAGTCAGACTGGAAGAAAAGACCGAATTGCGAGTGAGACCCTGACAAAGATAAGAAGGGCTCTGGCCAACATGAAAGAAAGTAGTAAACTATCAGAACTCAAGGACAAGAATCAAACGCTCATCCAAAAAGTCCGAGTAGTCTGAGAGAAACTAATAGAAATAACCTCGAAACCACCCATTACATACGCAGCAACATTAAGCACACAGATGTCTCAAGGTCCTGTAAGGAATGAAATAGGAAACAATCAAGAAGCCATAGTGATCATTATGCCCAGAACAGACTCCTGCTAAATAGCTGCAGAGATGAAAAATACTGTGAAAGCAATAATGACTAAAAAGAAAGAAAAACTTAACATAAGAGGGATTAAGTTCTTACCAAATCATGGTGTGATAGTCGATCCTGCCACCCCCGAGGAACCCAAGAGACTTGAAAATAATCTAGCGCAATATGCTGACTTGGAAATGCGTAAAATAAAATACAAGAATCCTAAGTTAGTTATATATGATATAGAAATCGGGACAGCAGAAACTGAGTTCTCCGAAAAAACTCTCTGGACAAAACTACAAACGAGACGAACCTGGAATGGGAACAGTTCAAGTTCTAGTTCGATTTCAAATTAAACCAAAATCGAGACAGACTCCAAAAACAACGCGTTGTGTGCTGGGACTTCCAGCTTCCCCCTGGAAAATGGCTTTTAAGAAAGGCAGACTATATGCGGGATGGTCGTCTTATAAAATGGCTTAATTCTGTACACCAATATGTTTCATTTGCCTAAGATATGGACACCCTTCAGCATACTGCAAACAAAACGTACCTACTGTTGTCACTGCGGCGCAAATGAACAATGATTCAAAAACTGTCCCTC
Source organism: Laupala kohalensis (assembly GCA_002313205.1). Taxonomy (NCBI): domain Eukaryota; kingdom Metazoa; phylum Arthropoda; class Insecta; order Orthoptera; family Trigonidiidae; genus Laupala; species Laupala kohalensis. The sequence continues at coordinate 137,268 of NNCF01131266.1, read as the reverse complement.
CAGGGATGACACTCCCAAGTGCGGTAATTGCTTTCGAAATGGGAAGGATCCCAATTATGATGTAACACCTAAAGTTTGACCAGCGTACAAAATCGCATTAAGGTTTGAAAAAGAAAATGCATTTATGGGGAATATTACTAAACCCTTCAAATCAATGCAGCAAGATCAAAAGAATTTATGTCAAAAATAGAAGTATACACTGAGCAAAATAAAATCGATGTAGAGCTAGTACAGAAGCCACACATGGACTTCGGACGAACAACTGGCATCGGTAAGAAGCACGTGGTAATCCAGACTAACACTTCCGAGACAGTTAGGGCTGTAATTATAATATTTAATTCTAATTTAAGATCACTCAAGATCAACAATTGATGTGACAAACTCATAGCAACCTGCCTAATCGAACTGGAAGAAGAAGAAATTTATCTCGCCTCCACGTACGTAAAGTATGGGGATGAAACAACTCATCTAAAAAGACTTACTAAATAGTTAACATTTTTCAAAAGAAAACCAACAATCATAGAAGGTGACTTTAATGCTCGCCCTCCAAAATGGTGTGACAGGCTGACAGATAATAGTGGAGAACAACTGGAAGAATTTCTATTGCAGCATGGCCTATATGTGACAAACAATAACAACTCTCCATCTGTATTCTCTCATAATCAAAAGGAATCATGGATAGGTCTAACTTTGACAACAGGTGACGCGACAATACTGATCACTAACTGAAAATAAGTTGAAGGATTTACTTAAATAATTTTAAATATTTGGCCAACAACTTGATAAAGGAAGGCCTCCTGCTATCAAAATTAACGAAGTCAAGATTTTAAAAATGCTGAAAAAGACCACTACCTAGGAGTAAACATAGACCCAAAATTATCATTTCCTACTCACATCAGAATAACCTGTCAAAGCAAGAACGGTATTTAGTAATCTGAGAAACATCTGCAGAACCGAATTCAACCTGAAGACACAAGCATACACGACAATCTACAGAGGAGTATTCCTACCAATTATGTTATATAGAGCATAAGTGTGGGAACACCGAACTGTCAACACTCATGTTAAAAGAGCACTCCTCTCAGCACAAAGGGTCCCATTATTAGTAATCACAGGAGTGTACAAACTTGCCTCTACGAGTGCCCTCCAGGTTATAAGTGGAGCTTTACCCCTAGATCTGGAGGTCACGAAAATACGGAAAAGAACCGTCATTAAGAATGGAACTGCAATAGAAATACAAGGACAGATTATATCAAAAGAGACAAAAGGTTGGAAAACTAAAATAACCAAAGATATACTTAAAGACTGGCAAGTCCGATGGACGAACAAACTCACGGCCGAACAATTAAGCTGTTCATAACCTACGTGAAGTTCGTTGGAGTCCATCCCTAGTTCACCTCTGGCAAAGCAACAATGAGAGTCATAACGGGATACGGTTATACTAAAGCGGAAAGATACCCAAGAGGAGTAGCAGACAATCCATACTGCACATGTAATGGAGTCACAGAGCAAGCGTGTCTACATATTATCCAATCATGTCAACTCTACCACGAAGAGAGAATAGAATACCTCACGGTGTAAAGAGAAAACCTGTCCTCAACTGAGAGACAGAACATAATTGAAAATAAAATGGATCCTCTTGAATTTATGAAGTTTTTTGAAGACTTTATGAAGTTGATTGACCGGAAAATAAAATTACTACAGGGATTGTAAATAAATAAACCAACAAAGACTAGTAATAACAATGTTACAACCCTTCAACTCTAAATTTCTCAAACCATATGAATAGTCAACATTTCCCATGCATGAATTGTTAAAAGATATACCCTTTATACAACGTATCAGTGTTAATTTAATTTTCAATTCTTAATTTATTAGCTAATAACATTAATATTGTAATGTTATTACAATACTAATTATATTAGCTAATAAACCGTATGCATTTCATCTAACTATGTATCCTTAAACAAATGCTTTCTTTATATTCAATTTGATGAGGGAATTATTAAATGATGGAGGGAATTTAATGGAAAAAAAATTAACTCATAATTTCAGATAGTAGAACCCCACCTGTCTCCCCATGACAAGTACAGGAACGGCATGACGGCTAAGAGGTGGGCAAACAATACAAATAACACACATTAAAACAGACACGTTATAAAAATACAAGGAGAAGCACACGACTACACGCAACACATTACATACAAGGAATCACGTTCTGTCATTAGCTTCAGGCTAGAATGCAGAGCTGATCAACACAGACAAAACATGTGGTGTATGAAAAAATATTACTGAATATCCCAAAAAATGCAGAAGATCTGAAAACAATAAAGGCTTGAATTTTATTAAAAGATACAATTTCATTTTCTTTTTATAAAGAAATAAAAACATTTCAACGGATAAGAACTTAATACAGATTGTAAGGTTAATTCCGTTCGATTGCAGATGTCCATATTGTTCATGCTTATCTCATTTATGATTAAAATCAAATATGACTCAAAGATACGGATAAAAGTAAGCCTGAGTGACGCTTTTTGAGGGGCTTTACGGCTCGTCGACATCGACGTCATTAGCCCTAAAATTCTGTACAGGTAGGGAAAATGCAGTTACGCACTAAAGACTCGCCGAACCATACCCACTAAAAACCCTCTTGAATTACACTATATCAAAACATATATCAAAAACAAACATGAGGAAAATGAAAGATACCCTAGCCCTCGCAACCTACTAGCGTCAGGATCGAAAAGAACAAGAGGTGACCAAGGAAGGTCAGGAAAGAGAAAGAAAGGAGCCTAGCACAAGTAAGTGGAAGTAATGCCAGACTCAGCTCGGGGCCCCATGTTCGCCAAACACGTACTTACTAGATGTAAGTCCCCAGGGGGGCTGAGTGACGTATTGTTAATACATATTTCTACATTATCTGTCTATCTTTCTACACTATCACCGCAGTTTTCAATGTAATAAATTCAGACTTGTCAATATTATGAGACAATCTATTAACCACTAACCATACAGCTATTGTATTAAGTGAATCATTCATTTCATATGGTGTGTCATAAGGTTACTACATTTACTGCAGTATCATCTGCAGTAAAATTCTTTATAACTAGTTAAAAGATATTTACAAAAAGTATAAGCAACAATGGTTTTACTTTAGCTTTTTAAATACGTCAGGTAACACACCTTCTGACAAGGAGCTATTGAAAATATGAATGAGTGGATTTAATACAACGTGAGAGGTAGATTTTACTATAAATTCAGGTATGTCATCTATCCCTGCTGAAAATTTATTTTTTAAAGAATTAATGAAACTCATAACTTCAATAGTTAGTTTCGGTAGTGAATATAGAATGTGGTACGCATGTGGATGTATTTGGTGGATATTAGTTTCGAGTTACTGATTTTGATATTTTACCGATTTTTGAGAAATAAGAATTAAACACATTTGCAATGTCCTTTGGATTTGATACAATTTTGCTATCGTCTAATAGGGAAATGTTTTTTTTTTCGATTTTCTGAAGGGGATGTGTAATTCTTTATAATATTAAACATGGTTTTAGTCCGGTTGTTCGATTCTATTATCTGTCTATCATTTTCCATTACTTTAGCTGCATAGACCACTTTTCTCAGAATGGATTTATATTTACACAAATAATGATGAAATTTGGGTGGTTGGTTATTGAGTTTTGAAAGATAATATAAATGACGTTTGTTTTTGGAAGAAATTCTAATCCCCTGAGTTATCCAATGATTGTGATTGTTTACTTTACCTAACTTGCGTTTTGTAGGAAAGCATGAGTTGTAATACTTCACGAATATTGAAAAAATACACTGAATTTATCTATGGTGCTTTCACATTTATACACACCATCCCACGTTTCCTGTAAAAGTTTTTCTAAAAATTGTTAAAGTTTTTCGTTAAAATATCCAGTAATCTTGTAGATGATATTTCCTGGTTTTAATTTATCTTCAATGGTTAATATTTGGGAAAAGTGGTCGCTATATCCAGTTTGAAATACTTGTGAAGTACACAAGAGTGTATTGTTGACAATGTCGTGAAGGTACCAGCAGTCAGCATTTAAACTAGGCCAGACTATGCAACGCAGACAAAGAGCTGGGTTAGTAGGGCGTGATGACGCGCCCGCGCAACGGTATATAAGGTGAAGGTTGAGAGCCAGACGAGGCCGAAGGAGATATACCGATGGACAGATAGATAGAGAGCTTGAGAGAGGACGAAGGCGCCTCGCTAGTAGAAGTTGCATTCGTGTGACGCTCCAGTTGCCCCGTCCCTCCCTCGACTCATCTTTGACTCTACTCGAACCTGGGAACCACCGACTCGACCGCTAGCACGATGCCAGCACCGGCTCCGGACCTCGGACGCCCAACCTGCGTGCCGCTCACAGACCACAGATGTCTCTCTGCTCCGCGCAACTGGCCTAGCACTGTGCGAGTATTAAAAACGACTTATGCACACTTCGAACAAGGCTAACCCTCACCCCCCCAACCCCTTCCCCCTGTAACCCTTCTCCTCCTCCAACTCCTCTCCCTTCCCCCTTGTCACTGCTTGCTCGCAACTCTCACCCGGCCAACCTGAGAGGTTACCAGCGAGCAGCCACGACAACAATTATCTGGTCCAGCATTGTTTGGGATGAACCAGAGACCCGAGTGAGGTCGATTATTGTAGTAACAAGATCGAAGGAACTGATTAGATTATTGAACAAATTTTTGGAATTGTGCGCGGAATCTGATTCAGAGAGGATATCGACATTGAAATCACCACAGATAATAACAGATTTCGTATATTTCTGTGTTAAATGTTTTAATACGATTTCGAATTTCAGAAAAAAATATTTAGAGATCTGATTGAGGAGATCTATAAATACACAAAACTACAATGCCTTTATCGGTCAAATGAACTGCAGAGAGTTTGAAAATACCACCCGAGCAGAATTTCTCGTAACCTAACACTGGGGAGGATAAAATGTCATTTCTAACTTACATTCATGTACCGCCGTGAGAATGATCACCTTTGAAATTTTTTCGACAGTACAAACTAATTAAAGAATAATTTTGAATAAAAGTATTTTTTATGCATTATCAAAAACGCAATATTCTGTTGAAAACATAACATAAAATGGCTAGTCTAGTAAAAGAATTTCGATGTCTATTACTTTGTTGGAAAGTGACTGAACATTATGATGTAAGATATTTATTTTATTTTCTAGGGGGATGCAATAGAATTCAGATGGTTCAGGAGAATTTATATTTAATTGTCATCTTCGAGCAACACATCGAACAAGTTATAACCGTGTTTGGGGGCGAAAGGAGTCGGGGTTGGGGCCGGTGAAACAGATTTGGACGGCAGAGGTGAGATAAGGGGCGGAGACAGGTCAAGGACAGGAGAAGAGATAATTTTTGCGTGGGGAGAGATGGAGAAGGTGACGAGGTAGCAATAGAGGTGAGTTTGGTATAGGTGAAGGAAGTGCGATAAGGTATGTAGCTGAGAGAGAAGCGAAGCGTTGTTTCCCAGACGGTCTCAGATGAAGGCCGTGCCGGGTAAAGTATTTCGCAGAAAGTTGGGATTGCAGATCACCAAATGTGATGTTTGTGTCTGCCAGAGCGATGTTTGCATTGTTAATTTCGTTGTTCAAGTGTGGCATGTTGTAGCGTGGAGGCAGGCTAGAAAGTATAATGTTAGTGCGTTGGGAGGCCTGTTTGAGTTTTTGCATATATTGACTAGGTTTGAATTGACCACCCAAATTTAAATAGTTTTGTCCAACAATAATAATTACTGTGTCCTGCTGTTTGAGTTTTTCCGTGTCGGTGTCCAGTTCTCTGATAACTTCAGCCAAACGAACGTTTGATTTGAAGAAACCGGTCACGGAGAAATGACTGGAAACAATTCCACGCGTAATGGAGGACATTTGGTGGCCAAGGGAATCAGGTAAAATTAAAACGCTAGATTTTTGCGTGGGATTGTTATCTTTCATAGTGTTGGGCAGCACAATTTTACGTGTTTTTGGACGCGTGTGCTGACCAGGGCGGGGTTTGCGGGGAGGAGGGTTAACGGGTTCGGGTGCGTATAGGATGGGGTGAAAGAAGTGGGAAGACGGGGGAAATGGTACATGTCCTCTAATACGCTAAACCTGTTTTGTGTCAAGTGGGGTGGTGCAAGTGTTTTTGATGGAGCTGGGTGACAGCAGTTGGAAGGTCGGCGAAAATCTCTAACTGTTGTCTGACCACCATTAATTTTTTTATTGATCTCCTCCAGAGCACTGATACGAATATCGATATATTGCACTAAGTATTCGTACAACTTCTGGAGATCAATTTTGAATGCGTTAAGGAATGCGATCGTGTCCATTGTTGTGACTTGGTTAATATCTTGGAACAAAAGTAGATGCGAAAGTGGACAGCTACTAATAAATCCGGTGTTTCTAGAGAGATAATTAATTTTTACAATGAAATAAACATTTTAGTTAAAACTATTTTAAAAATTTATCTTACTTATGTGAAGGGAGACAAATTTATGCAACTAGTTCGAGTACTACGACAATACCTACAGGAATTTGAAAGAAATACTTAAAACAAATTGGTAATGCTTTACCTGTATACTTTCAGAAAAATATAAATGATGTTGTCGTACACTTTGTCATACCTTAGAATAACACTAAAAACTCACAAGAAAATAAGATTTTGTAAAGTTTGTTTGACTAGTTCAAGTGCAGTGAAGTTTTCCGTGCCTATTTATATCTTAGCACACTGGAAAGAAAATACTAACAACACTACGCTAAAGAAAATACTTAAATACACTTAAAGAATTACAAAAACTCGAGAAAATAAACAATTTAGATAATTAAACTCAAAATTGAACAGAGTGCATTAACGAGCGTTGCTTATGCTACGAGCAGGCTAGCGAACAAGAGAACTTCATAAGTCTCTGTTCTATTGTCATTCTTGCATTTCAGATACCGTACAGTTAAAAACACAAATTTTTATCAAATAGCTTGCGACAGATACTTTGAACTATTTACAATTATAGCTCTTATAATAGAACTAGTTGATTACCCGTCGTTGCCCGGGATTTTTCTTAGACTAATCTACTTTTACTCCGGAAAAAATAAAATCTATCTATACTGTAAGATCAAATTATTTACTTATTCCTTCGGTGTTGACGAGCCCTAAAGCCCCAACAAAGAAAACAACAACAAAAATTACTTCTTGGTTTCTAAAAATATGTTTAACACCCTAATTTTACAAATTCATAATAATTTAAATTTAATACAAAACTTGACTGTATATATTCAGGGTGGCTAGTGATTTTTATTCCCAATATTCCCTGACCAATGAATTAATTTTCCCTGGCTATTCTCGCAGAACATGAACATGCAGGCAAAGTTTCTTTAACAATTGAGAAACGAACATTCTCGCTGGTGAAACCTTATAAAAATTAAACTATTTATCAGAAACATAAATTAAACCACGCTTTGTATTAGACTGACTTAAGAGTGACTGACTTAAATAGCATTTAGTCATTCCATCATTTTTTTATTGTAGTATTTGTAAATGGCAAATGTAGCGTACTACTAACGCTTATCTACATGGGGCGATAGGAAATAGGAGGTGGGTGGTATGGTTATTTTTAGTAGGTGGGTCGATTAGCTTAGTTTACCAACAACTTGGCCCGCGTAGTAGGAGTAGTAAGAGTAAGAGTTAATGACACTAAGAGTAGTAGGACGTGGATACGAGGAAGGTTCGGTTTTCTGTAGTCACCGCTACATGAACTGGGAATTTACAAGCTACAAATTTATTTCTTGTTCCGCAGGGAATTGAAACCGAGATGAATTCGTGATGAGTAAGAACGCTAAGATCTTAACCACCGGGGAGGGGGGCAAGCCATCTTTGCCCGTCATTATTGAAACGACGCAGAAGCTGTTTCAGAAAGAATCGGTGGACATAAGCGAGCTTACGCCAATGCAGCAGACAAATGACAAGATAACGCTTTCGCCGTCTCATCACATAAACTAATTCTTATTTTTTCGTTATGGTGAGTACAATAATACACTTATAACATTCTTCCAGAACGTCAGTGTCACATAAGTCATGATGCAATTATGACATTAGTGATCAATGAAACATCTGCTAAAAGGAGGAAATAAGGGGTAGGAGTGGAGCCGCCATCCACTATTCCACGCTCCAACAGCCTTCGCAAGTAAAGTTGCCATTAACAAAATATAAAACCCCGAAAACCCCGGATTTCGGAGTTTAAACTCGGACGTTACAATGAAAAATATCAACCCTTCGTAGTAATACATGAAGATTAACTTGTCATTACGTGCCATTAAGAATAATAAAGACGTTTCTTCACAATAAGAAAATGGCTTTTAAATAGAATTCAATAGATCCTTCTCTGTATAGGAAAAAAAACTCAGTTCTATTAAAAAATAGTAATTTTATTTTTCACAGCATAAACAACAACAAAATGTTAAGACTGTGTTATCTTACTAATTTAGAACACAACATACACCTAGTTACAAACAACTAAAATTATCATTTCTTCGTAACGGAGAAATTGTAACTCACGTGATAATACGCCTTGCGTTCGCAGTGGCATGTGCAAATTTCAAATGATAGCGACAGTTAGTCTTCGTCGTACGGTTTGTTTAAAAAATCCGAACAGAGAAGAAAATCTCGCCCCGAAACTAAGACAAATACGGAGAAACTCGGACTGATGGTAACCCTACTCGCTAGTAGTATCAACGGTGTTTCTAGTTTTATCACGTCTAGAAGCAACTGGAACTGCCTCTAGAGCTGTTTCTTTGAAATTGAACAATTACTGTTTCGTTCGAACTGTAAAGCGTTGCAATGTAACAGCGCTTCAACCTCGGACTACCTCCACTGGGAACCGTCGCTTCGTTGCAATGGCACTAACAAGAGTTAGTTACAGGTTACTTTCGCTATTAGTCAGGCACCGCTTCCGCGTTTCAATGTTAAAACCCACGGAAGGGATATTGGGTTGAGTAAGTCGCCTTAAATATAATCGAAGAATTTCCGGTGTATTTTTTTAATTCAACAATCGTTGTTATCGCTTTTAATTATTTTCCCTGGACAGTGAGCAAATTCCCTGACTTTTCCCTGACTTTTTTTCATTTTAATTGATTTATACAACCCGGCTTATCGACCTTTTGGCTATTACCTGGGTTTCATCTATCTTTTGTTGCATCTAGACGTTATATCTGTGTTCATTTTCTTCCTATATCTCTCTTCAGTTCCACCGCGAGGAAGTGGGGAACCCCCTACTATCTAGCTGTACAATTTCTTCAGATCCATTATTGTATTGACATATTCAGCAAATGTCCTATATATTTCCTCGTGTACAATATATTGTGCCCGATTCTTTTCACTGTATATACCATGTTTCTTTAGCTCATTCATCCATTGTGCTCTTTTTACTTACACGATCTTACAATTATGTAGTACATGATTTACTGTATCTTCCTCTTCACCACATATACACCATTTGCTTGTTGTTTACCTGCCTTCTCCAGAAGCGGAAATTTCCCGACTTTTCTCGATTTTCCAGGTCACTCTCCACCCAATACTACACCATCTTGCGCGAGCCGCGCCGGTCGAATTTTCGCTTTCGAGGCATGACGCGGGTGCACCATTTCATTAACATTCTTGCAAAATCTAAACTATTCCTCAGAATTTTACGATCTAAAGACGTTTTCTATCTTTGAAAAATGTACAAAGCAAATAATTCATTAAATTTGATGATTACTGATTTTCTTCTTCTTAAATTACTCTCTTAAGTTGAAGTATTATAAAACATATTTTTAATAAGGTTTTGTCGATAATTTAAGTTATTTTTAAAAATAAAATATGATATCGAGAACTTTTGAGGCAAATAATATTGCCGTTCATAATTGTCACCTATCTCTAACGGTTTAGGCAACGTAAGTAAATACAACATTTAAAAAAAATTTATCCACATTTATTGTCAAAAACCATTTCTATCTTTCTTATCTCACATTTTTGAAATAAAATTAAACCTATGTCCATCCTGGACATCTGGACTATCACCTTGCCAAATTTCATCACGATCGGTTCATTGCTTTAGTCGTGATTAGGTAGCAAACAGACAGATACACTTTCGCGTTACACGTTTATATATCAAAGTGGGTATTCGCACAACTTGTGAAAATAGCGCACCCATATTATTTATTTATATGCACAACTTGTGAGAATATCGAACCCACCTTGGGGTTACAATTTCCACAAATTGTGTGAATAACGTTATACTGTGTCGCTGATATCTAGGTTGATATTTTTATATTAAAAATTCAATATACAACAGTCTTACTTCCGAGTAGAATCTTTTCAATCCCTTTTTTATGTATGACGTTTTTAATAGATGAATTCAAAAAATTACGTTCACACTGCGAAGTGGGCAGTATGTAACATTCCACTTGAATTTGAATGTCACTCCATACGGGTTTGGTTATCAAGTTTTCAAACTTAAGTTTATTTCAATCATTAAGGAATTTGTGGTAGATTTCAATCCCATGTAGAGAGTTTCATTTGAATTTTATATCTTATGTTAGATATTATTTTCCTAATTCGAATACTCATTCATACTCTTACAAAACCTCTACTAGCACATCCCCTCGTGGCTCATGCAGTAACATCTCTGTGCCTGTTGCGGAACGATACGCTCAAACCCGCCTCTATAACTTTTATATTTACTCTTACTTTTATTACAAGTTGGTCGTAGATCACGCAACTTGTTCGATTAGTGAGCCCGTAAATGAGCTCACTATTTTCACTAGTTGTGCCGATAGTGAGCACTACGTGGCGCGAATATTTGTACAAATTGTGTCAATACCGATATACCGTGGCAGCAAGTGAGTCAGACAGTAGCGCGGTCTAACCGCGATTAAGTGCACGAGGAGTTGTGGCCAACGCGATTCACAGCGTATCAGTTAGCGAGCCCAGAGCGAGTTAGTCATGTTAGAACAGAAAACAGGGAATTTTCCCTATGATAAAGTCCGAATTTTATTTAGAACAGTAGGGAGTAGTATCGTGCAAGGTTAAGCGTAATATTATTTAACGTACACTTTGAAACCAAAATGAAACCCTGCAATATTTTGGACAGAATTCTGCCGCGAATTTTAACATAATTGAAATAAACTTAGGTTAGAAAACGTAAGAAAGAAACCCGTATGGAGTAGCATAAAAATTCAAGTGGAATTTCACTTACTGATCACTTCGCAGTGTAAACGTAATATTTTGAATCTATCTATTAAAAAAGTTTTACATTAAAAGAAAAGAAAACTCAAAATATCCTACTCGTAAATAAGATCATTTTATATAGTCTTTTTATCCTTAAAAACATGAATCTTCCTAGCTGCCACGCTGTGCCACAACTCGTACATATAATCGCACCCAGACTTGTGGCAATTGGCAAAATTTGTGGAAATATTGAACTGATTTAGTGGGCTCACTATTTCCCCAAATTGTGCAAATATCGTCACTCTTTATATATTAGTATGGTTTCCAGAGGAAACTAGAGCTCAAAACAGATAGGTATCAATGTTATGTCCGATCTGAGCACTCGCACATGAATCGCTCTCTGAGATGCAAGTATGTGGTAAACACAGCACCTTTGAAATTCATTTCGAATTTGTTATTAAACAAATTTGAAGCCTAATAATTAAAGCAGCCAAAAAATAAATTAAATTCTTCCTGAGTGATTCGAAAAAATTGAATGTGTAAACGAAAGAAGTTATGTATTAGAAGTAATAAATATAATGGGTTATATTTATAAGCATCATGATATGGCTAAGTAAGTAAAACACCTTGTTAAATGATTTTATGATTGAAAAATATATAATTATTAGTCAAAATATTTTTGCAAATCAACACCATAAGCGACAAAGTCAATATATCACATATTTTCCGGTCAATAATATGTTGCTGATTTCGCTTGCAAACAAGTTGTTTTTGGGAAACCCCATTTTTGATAAAAAAGTAATGAAAGGTTTCGACTTTTGCGCAGTTTTTTCGAAATAAAAATTTTGTCGCAGAAGTTCCTAATACTTCGATGGTATATTTGAAAACTAGAATCTTATTCCTAAAAACAGTTACTATATTGAATTTTTTGTTAGAGGAACTGTTACGAACGAATCGCCCGTAAAATCATTTTATTCATCGAACTAACTCTTAAGCATTAAAAGCTCGTACTTGTACGTACATGCATTCCAATCTTCAAGTTGTTAGTACTCTTTGAGTACTTAATTACTCCATGAGTATATAATTACTCTATGTATACATAAACATTCTTTTCATATAAATTCTCTTTGGAAGTTGGAAGTTCCTTGTGAATTCTAAGTTCCGTGATAAAGATCGATACATCATTTGTGAACGTGCTCATTATAGATACTCTGTGCTTTCACTATATATAGAGCAACGTTCAACCCACAGCAAGTTTCAGTCTTCGACAGAGGTGACATGTCGTCACTTGCACCGACGTCTGCGCTTCGTAATCACCGAGATACTGAACCAAAGTGGCACTATGCCACTTGGTATCAATAATTCGAAACATTTTTTGGAAAAGTAACTTATAAAGTTACTCTACTGCTGCATAACTACATTCATGGAAAACGTGTCTTGAAAGAATCGTCGAAATGCTGAATGCATTTACTCATACTATTTTCTAAGTTTCAGCTTATCTACAAATATCAACACGTCTACCGACGTCTGCTCTCCAAGCTGTCACATGGAAACAACAACCTTCGCGTAAGACCATGGATATATCTGTAACTATGGCAAGGAAGGAAATCATATCTAAACCACGAGATGTTAAGTATCTTTACTCATGAATATGAGTGCTACGATAGAATTTGAGTGAATCCTCGATTCTTGAAGATTATCAAATCCTGCATTATACCTATATGGTTTTTAACCATTCTGTCAATGTTAAATATTTTGCAGGTATTATTATACGCGTTTGTTACGGAGGGTAAAACTCAAAAACTGAGTGGGGATTTTTTTTTTGCGTAGGCCAGTATCGGCCATGTTTCAACTTTGTATTTTTTCCATTTAACGTAGTTCTGATTTAATTTTTGGGAAAGGGTTCAATGGGTATTTACTTTTACAAGCGAAAACTCGCTTTGTATTTGAAGGTAGTAATATATTTCTGTAACTCTGTAAAATTAGATATTTTCAGAGAATTAGTTGCTCACAACAATTAATAACAATCTTGTACGAGGGGAACACTTATGTAATTCTGTTTAAGTAGCTTTAAGGAAAATTGATGTATATATTTAAATGTAATAAATGTGCTTTTTTGTGAATTTGATACGTGCTTCTCCTTTATCTTTAATGCTTGTTGAAACATACAACTCCCCCATATCCTCTCCTATGTTGCATCGAATGGCTATTCGTTTGTAACAGGAACGTATCATTAGAAATATTAAGTCAGAAATCGTCATTGTGTCTCTTATGTCATTTTCGTCGCACCCATCGTTCCTTCCCTTCTATGAACTCTTCCCAAGCTTGTGAGCTGGCTGCTATACGTTAACTGCACGTTTTGGTTTTGTTATTATAATCAAAATGTGTGTTCAGCATTATAAATTATAATTGTCTATACTTATTATCAAATATGTTAAAAATTATTATTGTCAAATCATTATAAAAGATTAGTGCAGTTTTAAAAAGTATGTTACACCAACACACGTAATCACTGACTACCATGTCAAAAAGTTTTATATGCGGTGAAACTTAAGTTGAGGATGACTAAGGAATATCAGAGCTCAAAGGCCAAGAGCTACAATGTTTGTATATTGAAGTTTGAATAGGGAGCAGAACAAATTCCCAGCATGTCCTGTGTTTAAGATCATGATGCATGTAAGAAAATGACATTTTCTCAGTTTTCTATATTCACATTTTGTTTCAGTACTAATATAAATAGGTCTTAAAAATTCAAAATCTCCAAAATCTCTTTAGGTAACCGATTATATTAACTGTTTATTACAGAACAAATTGACCAAGAAAAAAATTGCATGTCTTTATTTTCATCAATGTGAGAGCTTGGCTATTCTCGCACAAATGTGTTGATCTGTTATTACTTAGCTATTATTGTGAAAGTTGGGTTGATTACATTTGTTTACTCGCTAATAAATTAATTACCCATCAAATACTGGCCAATTCACTAGCTTTCTACTTCAGGTGACAGTGGTTCTCGTCCTGGGAATCCAAGTCAAATTTGGTCGACAAAAGGGTTATGAGGCAGGATTTTTCGGAGTACTTCTGTTTCTCCTGTCACGCATTCTACCACATTAGTTACTCATCATCAAACATCATTGATATACTTGGTAAAAAGAATTCCAATCAATAAAAAGGACATACATGAAGGATTGCCAAATTTTAGGGTATTTAATTCTACATTTACCAAAATTTTGATCATGTCAGGCCGGGTTGTTATTGAAGGTAGAAAAAGAATGAAATGTTTCTTTTTTTGTTCCTTGATGATTTACGAAATGTGAAAATTTTGCATACTAGAATTATCACATTTATTAAAACATATTTTAATAATTTGTAACCAGCATTTTTGTGATATGTTTTATAAAAAAGACTTGGGCTCCTTGAGGAAAGGCCAATTATTAGTTATTTCTATGAATTCCCTATTTGAATTATTAATTACAGTCCTTTGTGTAAGTAAAGTGTCTTCCACCATATCTTCAATGTGTTTTAAGTCTCTTATCATAATTGTTGTAAATTTCACCAAGTTCTTGTCTTTTGGCTTCTTGGACTACTTCTGATTCCCCATCCAATGGAGATTGGTACGTAACGCACCCATATTCATCAGGTTTTCTTCTTTCACCACTTTTTTCATTATTGCCCATCTTTTCTTTTTCTGATCTAAGAGCTGCGACTTTTCCTATAACACCGCATTGTATATGCTATTTAAGGCAAGTTCCTTGGTTTTGTTGACCCCATTCATAAAATAAGGGTTGATGACCCCATACTCAACAACCCTTATCTTATATCACTTTGGTTCTGTAAAGGGCGATCCGAGGTGTTCGCGGCAGGTTTTCTCGGGGTGCACTGAAATGGTTTGGACATGTGTATAGAATGAAAGAAGATACAAAGTCGAAACAAACTTTGGAAGCAAGACCGGAAGGGAAAAGAACTATCGGACGGCCCAGAGGAACCTGGGAAGGTTATATTACAGATATATGCCATAAGAGTGGTACTACAATCCGATAATTACACCGCAAGGCACAGAATAAGAAGGAGAATGTCCAATGGCTAACCCGATTCTGAAAAACATAAGGGAAATAAGAGATGCCGATACAAATTGGCCTCCAAAAATATCCTGTTCTGGTAAAATCTGAAACACCTTACTTAGCCAAAAGTAAAAACGGTACAGTGTTTATCGAAGAAAACTGACAGAAACATAGAGCACTGGTATGTTCATCTATTTATTCTGTATTATTAGACCACAAAACAACTTGTAATTCAGCGACATTTAAGAATGATTCGATGGTCATGTTGAAAACGTGTCGGTTAAGTGTTCCAAAACAACCATTTCAAGTTTTTGCGGGTGGAAGTCATTTTGGTAAATGGTACTTTTCTGTTTCTGAAAAAAGTTATTGTATCGTAAGGGAGGTGCCAAAAAATTTGGCATACCATGTCAGGGGAGTTTTGTACACATTTCAGGATGCACAGTCAAAACGAATTTATTCTCGTTGCCAGCAATCCGTGAACAATTTTTTGAGGATTTTGAAACAAAAGTCATCCGAATCGAACCTCTTGTTAACAATGTTCCAAAATTAACGGAGAAAACCAATTATCTAGATAACTAATCTATGAATTTGAACAAGTTTTTAAAAAGATAAACGCTAGAAAACTCTCATCAAATTCCTCGTATTGAATTGAAAGACATGGAAACAGAGTTTCATTTCAGCCATTCCGTAGATGAATTGCCCGACACAATGAGCTTAACAGGTATAAGTTTTGGAGGTATATTGTGAGTAATAATTATTGTATTATTAACAGTATAGTTGTATAAGCGGCAAGGAGTTAGTGTTAAGAAAAGTAGCGAAACTAAGAACTCTGTTTTAAATGTAACACGCACACAAAATATACGGTACAAACGATACTTTGAATAGGTCGTACGATATTTTGAATCGGTCGTACGCTAGAATTTGACGTTCATGTTATTTGTTTAAGAATGTATTAAGCAATATTAAGTATAATTTTTAATACAAAAGAATTCTCTTCCGTAAGGTTTTACTGTATGTTTTTCATGAATAGCTGTACAGGATTAAGTAAAACGTTTCACTATGTTTCCATGTCATGAGTATTGTGAAAAGGTTAACTATATGATTCTATATCGATATTTGAAGAATAATCTGAAATATGCTAATTATGACGATTTTTTTAAAGGCGTTATTAAGTATTTATCAATATTTACGAAATATAATCACCGAGTTGCAATAATGTTTAAACATGATAATGGTAAATTTCCATTAATGGTTCAAAATGCATCAATGACGCTTTCAAAAATGTTATCACATTTCCTGCGTATAACTTTACAGCAATATTGCTATCTTTATTAATCAGTATTAAGGATGTTGTCATATACTATATCACGAATGAATGGTTTAATAAGTATTTCTTGGTATTCAAGAGTGTCTCATGTGTTCACGGCAAATTTTCATTGTTGTTTGAATAGGGATTTATTACGCTAAAGAAAAATATCTCATGTGATTTTTGTAATTAATTAAAAATTTATTTGCAATTTGTTCATGATTACAGAGAACAATGGGCAAATTTTTATGACAGCGAAATTTTCTACATAGAGTAAGAGGAGTTGTTCTGTTGCCAATCCTCCTATTTAGTTATACTACTTCAGCTATATTTAGTTACTGATTTTACTACTTGTGCGCATTAGAAACTTACTACTGGTATTTATCCTATATGAATAACACAATAAAAACATGAAAATAATCTAAATGGAATAATAGTTATAATATGGTGTAATTTATTCTTGAAATCGGAATTGTAGATCCAAGGAATGGTATCTTTGTAATATTCGAAGTTCTTCACTGTTGTCTAGTAACTTGAGGTCTAGAGTATCATCGTGCATTTCAAGTCTCGATTGATATTTCTTTCTGGATCTAAGGTTCGTGTTGATCGTTGTGAAGTGTTTTGTTATTGACAAAGCATGGAGCATTTGCTACCATTCTAAGGGTCTTGGATTGAAAAAGTTGCAATATTTCTATATTGGATAGTGACGCCATTCCCCGTAGCTAAATTCCATAAGTCCAAATGGGTTTAAGAACAACTTTATACATGAGCAACTTATTTTCCAGAGATAGTGGTGATCTTTTACCAAGGAGACAGTAGTATTGCTTTATTTTTAAATCAAGTTATTTTCTTTTAGTTTGTATATGTTTACGCCAAGTCATTCGGCTATCCAGGTGTATAACAAGATACTTGACGTGTTCTCTTTGGGGTATAGTTTTGTTATTCATTTAGATACGATGGTTTGTTTTCTGTTTTAAAGTAAATGTGACATGAATGGATTTGTCGTCATTACTCTCAGTCACTTAGTAAAGACAGATGTTCTTCTAAGTCTTCCCCAGCAACCACCTTACTTTCATTTGTTGTTAATTCGGTATTATCGTCTGCGTAAGTAGCTGAGAAAAAATTATTATTGCATGGAAGATCTGCGGTGTGCAATACATACAGGACAGGTTCAAGCATACTTCCTTGCGGTACTCCTGATTTTATTGAGTAAAACTGTGAAATTGCTTTGTCTTGTTTGATTTGAAAATATCTTTCTGTCAGAAAAGACTGTGAAATTTTAAAAAATGATTGTGGTAGCGTCTTTTTACAAAAGTCCTGTATGCTAGACTATATCAAATGCCTGTCTGACGTCTAGAAAGACAGCTGAATAATACTATTTTCTTTCTAGTGCATAATTTACTGCTTCCACTATCCTGTGGACTTGTTCAATAGGATAGTGTTTCCTTCTGAATCCTAATCGGTGTAAGGGTAGGAGGTTTCCACTTTCTAGAATCAAGTATAAACGGCTGAGGAGTAATTTTTCAAAGGTTTTAGATATCATAAGCAGAAGACTGATGGATATGAATTAACTTCATGAGTTCACAAACATAGAAATCTCTTAGATTGCGGTGAACCTCACCGCCAGGTAACAGATTAATCATGTTACGTCGAATGAAAATGGGAGACGGGACCGGGGATCGAACCCGGGACCTTGAGCTTTGTGCGCTCATGCGCCTACCGACTGCGCCATCCCGTTCGCCACCCGTGCCCGTCTAACATTCTCATTCAACTTGTGAAACCCAAAGACCTCTGAGGTAGCCTCGTAGAGACTAAACTCCTCATCTGAGGCGACTCCCATAGGAAGTACTTTATTTGGGTAGTATTTTTCCATTTCTGGTTCACAAACATAGAAATCTCTTAGATTGCGGTGAACCTCACCGCCAGGTAACAGATTAATCATGTTACATCGAATGAAAAAGGACCCGGGTTCGATCCCCGGTCCCGTCTCCCATTTTCATTCGACGTAACATGATTAACTTCATGAGGTTTATCAAGCTTGGGTATGAGAATTATTTGGGCATATTTCCATTGTGACGAAAAATGTCCTACTCGAAGTATGGCGTTAAAAATAGACGTCAATAAAACAATGGTCTTCTTTGATAGGTTATTTAACACTGTTCCAGTAATAAGAACCGTCCCGGAGCTTTAATTTTGGGGGTTCCTTTTAACACGTTTGAAACTTTAGTTATTGTGAACCATTTTATGGAATGGAAGTTTTGATTTGGCATTTCGAGATATTTTTCTGTTTCAACATCTTTTACCCGGTGGATCTCCGATGGGAATGGCTGAAAAACGTTTGTGAAATATTTTGCAAATGTTTCGTTTTTTTCAGTGTCACTCCTTACCCTTTTCCCATCTTCTCGCTTTATTGGAGGTATATGCTTTATTGGTCTTTTGAGATGTTTCGTGACCTTTCAGAGTGAGCAATCTGCATCTTTAGTTGGATATAAGTTGTGAGATATTGGTGTGTTTTTTTTTACTTTTATGTTCTCTCAGTATCATTTTCAGATGTTTCGTGATTCTGTTGAGTTGAAGTTTATCGTATGGTTGATGAGACTCTTACTATCTCTTCTTTACTTCTCTTCTATTATTTCCTGAATATAGGCCGGCAAATTTTGACATTTCTCTTGTGGTAGAATTGGGGTTGCAAACCAAGCAGCTCGTTGAATACCAGTGGTGATATATTCCACTGCTTCATCAATATCGTAATTTGTTTTTAACGGTACAATGGCATTTAAACTTTTGATGAGCCTGGTTTTCATTATTCTTATCTGTTCTGTAGTACGTTGACGAGGATTTTTCGTCTCTCTCTAATATAGTTGATGAAATTGTGAGGATTGCTGGGGAATGACCAGACGATAGATCAAACAGTGACAAAATTTCTATGTAGCTCAGGTCTATCTCCTTTGTATGAAAAAATCTAACAAGTCCGGTATTTTGTTATGGTCAGTTGGTCAGTATGTTGGCTGTCCAGTGGACATTGTATTTAACTTTAAGGCCCTTATGACCTTCCATGGAACGCGACCTCTCGTTGTGGTTAGTCTTGTTCCCCATAGATAATTTTTGCGTTGTAATCACCTCCTGCTATGTATCTATTCCCTAGTGATTTAAAGTAATCTTTGAGATTAGCTTCCGTGGATTGGCGTTGTTTCGACGGACAATATACTGATGAAATGACCAGTGGACCATATTTATGAAAACTGTGAACGGAATTTGGTTGTAGGAATTCTTCTTAAGCACTAGCAAGTTGAGAGTGAATTATATTTCCCTTGATTATAATTGCAGAACCCCCGAGAAGTGTGTTATCGGGATGTTTGTTATCATATATTCTATACCCTGGTGTTCATAATTAATGTATTTTTGCTACTAACACAGTCAAGACTAGCAATTACGAGTCGATTTGCTCTGGTTGTTTTCGTAAAATACTTTCAAATTTTAAAAATGACTCTTGTATTAAAAATGACCCGATTTCTGGCTGTGTCTTTTGATTTGAGACAACTTTGGCGTAGCTTTCGTTACTTGTCTCACAATACACTGGGGCTACTGAACTGATAGGGGGAAAGTCTCTTGCTTGAGTCACGCACTGAACGGAATTTATATTTGTATGTGTGATTTTTCTGCGAACCTCTAGATACCTTTGTCTTATGATGTTTTGGTACACTTCACATCCTTTATAGTTTGAAGGGTGATTAATTTTACAAAGGGCTCTACGTGAAATACGTACTTAAGTGAAGTATTTTCTAGATGTTTGTTATTTATCTTCCTTTTCTTCTTACTTCTGTAAACTTACCATTCAGGTTCCGTCTTCTTTTGGGGTGCACTGCCTCTCTGCGCTGATAAAGACTGTTTTGAAGGTTGCTCCTGGAGTTGCAGAACAGATGCGCTACTACTTACGCCGAAAGTACAAGTTTCATTCGGTGTCGTAAAGATCAGGTGTACTTCGCTATGATTTAGTTGCTGTCCGCATTGAACCTCATTCCATTGCTGCTGTTGTAATAATATTGACTGATATTGCTGTAGTTGTTGTTCAGGTTGTTGTAGGTGACTGAGATTATTTGAACTCTCCATATTTCCCATTATGTCAGAGTTCATTACTCGCAACGCGTTGCTGACAAGCCGTTCAGTAGGACAACTTGTAGAATTTGTTAAATTGGAATCAATATTAATAGTTTGTAGTTATCGAACACTCACAATCACTTTTAAAGAAAACGAAACAAATATATGAGTAGTGATACTCTGACGTAAGCGAGTCACTTAATTTCTTGTAGTGGGTGTAGGGGGTAGAATCATCTCATGTGATACATTTGATTTTACAATAAGGAAGTCGTGTGTAGTTTTCACTTATTCAACAATGTTATTATATATACTAGGGATAACTTTTCATTAAAGATTCAAGGTACTTTTCAATTTATGTTTAATGTGTTAGTTGTAATCACTCATTTTTTTCATTTTAATGTGTCAGGTGTTGCGTGTTCATAAATATTTTATGCGTGTTAGCATAAACATGCATGTTGGCATTAATTCATGCGTGTTGGCATAAATACCAAACATTATTTTGCTTCATTGTTTTACATCTGCCTATCAATTTTTCAAGAGTATGTCTCACATGTCATACGTGTGAACAATGTGTTATCTCATGCATGTACTATAATGGTCACATAATGTTTGGGGAATAAGTACTTGTACTTCTCAGTAAATATTTCATAATGTCTCATGCAAGTTGCAATAAATTTGATTTTAACTGTATTGTTATGAAAGAATGTTTTCGAACTAAATATTCCAGATGAATAAACAAATGTATAACGAAATGTTAAACCTGTTACATAGTTCCTAAAGAAATGTATGTACGATGAAAATGATATATAGATGTATCATACAAGAGTGAATAAATTTTAGAAGTTAATGAAAAAAATTAAGGAGTTTAGGAAAGAGTTGCAAAGTTTATAAAATTGACTGCACATATTTTCTAAAGAAGATAAATATTACTTGGAAAATCTGTAATTTTATGTATAACGACGGGACGGGCTTGTCCACCAACACAACAAAGAGGGATTCCGACTTGTTACCGTAGGAAGGGAGTTGTGTTGTGTTGGGGACGATCCCCGTTTCCGCACAGGCAAGGAGAATCAGGAGCTCTAGTATTCGTCTTATAAGGAATAAAATCTGGATAGCAATTGCCAATTTCTTCATTATTGCAAGAGCACAACTGCAGCCCAACAATTGCAAAATTGTATTTCAAAAAGTTTTCAAATCCGTTTCAGAAATTGGATTTAATATATTAGCATCCATTTGTGACCAGGGTTCACCAAACGTGAGTTGATTAAGAATCTTCTTGAAGATTTGCGAGCTATACGGTCAAAACTTGAATTAAGAGAAAGTGATTTCTATACATACCACTCCTTTTTCTTTTGTCAACTAGCAGAACTATCCGGCGTTGCCCGGGATTTGAAAAAAAAGAACAATCTTAAAACAATCTTCGTTGGACATACTAGTATTAAAACACTTATCAACAGATACGGATTTTTGTGGCTCATTTTGCCCAGTATTATCCGAAGTTTTTATATAGTATTATAAATTCATATTTTATACTTTTCTACTTTTGTGATATTAAATTTTCACTCTTATTCATTTCAAAAATTAAATACCACGAAGAAAACCTACAAAAATACACACACAAATTCTAATTGATTCAATTAAACTATATGAAATACATTCATTTATTGAAACGATACGCTATTCTAGAATAGTTGTACTATGTCAGAAACAAATTGTTAATAAAAGATTTGGAGTGGTAAGATTAAAAGGGAAAATATGTTGAGTAAATTACCTTAATGCCATCTACGTGAGTACGCAATACGTGACAGCTTTTTGTGTCAATAAACTATTTATTTATTAATGTTGCGAAATGGAATGTCATAAAAATTGCGTGTTTCATAGATAAATACAACAATACGGAACGGAAAACTTTGAAAATTAGAGAACGACATGTTGTTCCAGAAAAAAAGTGACAAAATGAGAGTCAAATATGCAGCACATATTTTAAATAAACCAACGGCTAATTATTAGTGAATTTGCACGTCTTGCAGGTAAAAAATAATAATATTGAAATTGTTTTAATTATCCTTTACAGAATTAATTGCAACTCAGTACAACTGATAGCTATGTATATTTACAAGTTCGTATAAATTTTAGGTGCCATTAATTCACCAGTAGGAAAATTGACGATAAACCCAGACAAAACCTCACATACGAGCAAAGCATCACACTTTTTCAACGATCTTTAAGATTCCGTAAATAGAAAAGAAGACCACAGTGAAAATAACTTGAGGTGCTTGGTAAAGAATGACAGAGTTAATCATGCAATGTGGATTAAATGCATACAAAATTTGAAAAGCATGAAATTTATCAGCGATGGCAATATCTCTACCATTAAAAACTGGATTTTGACGGCAACGGAATACAAAATATTTGGAACCGGGTCAAATCACTAGGTAACTCATCATTATCTGTTCGAAATCTAAACCAGGATCCCGTTGAATTTTTTAGTCGAAATAGAGCTCATCGAGTAACAAATATATCCCCAACAGCTGTTCTATTCCAACAATCATTCCGGACTCTCATACCATTTGATCAGTCCGACATCTACAAATAAATAAACTTTATTGTTAAAAAAAGCAGTTGCAAACTGCGTATGACCACGTGGGAGGAGGACAATAAACTAAGTTACTCTTTGGAAACAAGCAAGGGAACATCCCATCAATTACGATCAAAGACCCAAGAGCAGTGGCGGATTTAATATTTATAAAAGAAATTATTTAATAAATACGTTCTGTCAAACATTTATTATTCCAAAAAATGTTTATATTTGTGCAGTGAAAATTCGAGATTAATGAAACAAAAATATTAATGGCATTCCCACCCAATGAAAACCCGCCCCTACCCGACGGAAAACCGCACAACAACCACGATGGGACCAATGTTGAATGTTGTAATGCTAATCAACTCTTACCGCATTTCCCCGAAAAGAAATGAAGAAATTAGAGAAACGTTCGACAATATTCAGGTTTGTGATCATTATGAATACGTTTACAGAGAAGAGGATATTGAATTATCAATCTATTGATGTCATCAATATTACCNGGCTCGTGTAAACGCCTTAGCAAATTCTCTCGACATAAATGTCGCAAACTTTATTGCTCGTGTAAACGGACCTTAAGTGCTTTAATATTTGCTCGGAGTGTGCTGAAAATTTGTGCAGTCAACGTTGCAAAGAAGACGTAGTAAAATGTAACGTTTTGTTTGGAGATGTGCTGAATGGAAAAGGTCATTTTTCCTAAATTAAGGACATTTTACGGAGATACTTGGATGAAAATGTGAATTTCAGATGAAACACATGCCCAGATCATAAGGACCAAATGAAAATCTTACGCTACAATCAATAAATGCGTGAATGTTTAGTGCAAACTAGAAAATATGGAATAAATAATATTTCTATTAAATGACTCGCCATTTAAGAAGGTAATTATTTAATGAATATACATTGTTGCTACAGATGCATACATGTTTCACTTTTAAATAGTATTTATATACATTTTATGTATTATAGTATTAGAAACATTTGTGGCGGTCATACATGAATAAAATATTTCATTAATGGTGTGGCTAATGGACACACAAAATTGATTGAAAATTAACCACGGTAGTTTAATGTAATAAAATAATCACAGCAATAAAGACTTATAGAAATACTCGCAGATTTTGTACATACTCTAAAAATTAAAAAAATAAATTGAAAATATAATACATAAAAAACAGCATAACTCTGAATAGGTTTGTGATATATTTCGTGTTAATTATGAGGTATTTCATCTTTCGCGCGCATTTTTGTATTAGTTTCAAGGGTTGCGTGGCACCACTTGGCGGTCTACGGTTAGTACAGAGCAAGGCTGATCTACAATGGACGTAAACGTAACGTAATGAGTACGTAAGGTGACGTACTTCCGGTGGTAGGAAATGCAGGAAGCCTAGATGGGTCAACTACAGCGTAACGTATGGAAGGTGCTCCAATCAGAGACTGGGAAGATGCTCCATTCTGTGACCTAGAGAAGGTGCTCCAATCATACACCTGCCAATCAGACTGGGATCTCTATATGCTACATTTGTGCGTATTTTGTCTCATATTTCCTGAGGCGTTGTTGAGGTTAAGTTGTTCTCTGTGTGTTTCTTTCAGAGTTTTATTCCGTCATATTATGTGTAGTAAGAATAATTGTGATTTATTAAAAAAGAGATTACTGCGAATACTCGCTAAGCCAGTCCCACACTTCTTAACAGATAATTTACTTGTTAAAATACAAAAGAATAATTTTTGCCATAATAACATACCAACTCGCATACATGCTCTGATGAAATTAATTTCCTCAATATTTTGTTGCATCACACTCCCACACCTCAATTACCGTCATTCAACCCAATATAGATATTACATTGAATAACACATTCTCTACTTTATTTTTTTATTTATATTGTTTGATACTTTTCTTTGCTATTTTCCTTATAAATCTACTAATTTTACTTACCTATATACCTTCTTATGTACATATATGCGTATAAGATGGTGAGCGTTCGGTTAATTATTCATTGATTTTGTGTGATTTAATTTTTTATATATACTGTTATTGTAGGAGTCTGTATTATATGTAGTTTAAATTTATAAGGTGCTAAATGAGAGTTACAATATGGAGAGGCCATAAAATTGCCAAGGGAACAAAACTTAAATATTTTTCTAGTAACGAAAAATCTGTTTTATTGTGTGGTTGTGGAACTTGGAAAGTTACACATAAAATATCAAAATCGTTGCAGACTTTCATAAACACGTGCCTTAGGATAATACTGAAGATCGTTTGGCCCAACGTGTTAGACGAAGATCTGTGGAAACTAGTGGTGCAATACCAATGCACATACTTTCTCATATACGTTTCTCCATCTGCAGAATAGAGTGACAAAAAGTGTCGTAAAAGTGCTATGTAAAATAATTTCGTTGTAGACAGAAATTGATGTATTTTCGCATCTGCAGTGCGTTTGCTGTCCTCCTATTTATTTTATCATTATTATATTTTTCATTTCAGTTTTCGAAAAGTGTATTCTACGATGTTTGGTTTATTTACACTGCTAAATATTATACAACCACAAAGGGCACAGAACTAGTGACCCTGCGGTGCGGGTGTAACCCAGCTAATGCGTCGGCACACGCTCCCTCGCCGCACCGCGCCGGTGAGCTGCCCTGGCGACAATCGGGGATTAGACCTCCCCGTTATTTTTTTTTCATTTACTTTATTTTACAGATTTTAATACATTTCACACAGATTAATACACTTCATGTACATTTACATTTAGCCATATATATGCTAAATATTATTTAATCTTCTTGAAACCGTAAACTAATATGTAAGTGCAACAGACAAATTATTTTACTGCGTCTATACAAAACTTTCATGCGAAATATCGCTAATGCGGATGTAATGCATACTAATTTTACTTTATGTACAGAAAATTTAAGCAAAATCGTTGGACCAGTTTTTGAAAAATATTCAAAAATGTACTTTGACCTTCATGAGAAGTGCCCTTTGTGTTCAAGTAAAAAGAAAATTGAAAGCACGTGCATATGCCAGAAGTAAATTCTACCCTAAATACGAAAAATGAAAATAAAAAAAATTACCATTCGGTCAGGAGTGCTGCGCACAGACGGACGGACCGGACGGACGTCCAGTCAAAAACAATTTTTTCGGAATCAGGGGTCACAAAAACGGATATTTCCGCAAAAATCTCGTTTTCGAATTTTTTTAACGATTACAATACTTTGTGTATTCTATCTATATGAGAAAGTAAAAGCAGAAATAGAACCAGTAAATGTGACTATCAGGCGGAGGAAATGGAAATGGATCGGCCATACCCTAAGGAAAGAAGTCACAGCAATAGAACGACAGACCCTAAGTTGGAACCCACAAGTACATCGGAGGAAGGGAAGACCAAGGATGACTTGGAAAAGAACTGTGGAGGAAGAGGCAGGGAAGTTGGGAAAAGTCTGGAGCGAGGTGTCAGCCCTGGTGCAAAACTGAGTCCGATGGAAGAGTTTCGTGGAAGCCCTACGCTCCGAACTGGAGTAAAAGGAAATAAGAATAAGAAGTGAGAGTTAGGTCACTTGGCATTGTTTTGGTAATTTCTAGGAAGACACCACTTTCACTTTCATTTGGCTGCAAAGCAGGGAACCAGCAAAGCTGGATCTCCACAGACTTCCACAGAGATGGTCCCCAAGGAAAGATGCACATAAAATAAGGATTCGGTTCCACGTACAATAACCACACATATTCAGAAATTCAAACAAGATCTATGTGTAACTGAGACTTGCTGCCGAAGCACCATCGCAACTGTCGCCTTTCTTAAACCCTGTCCTGAAGAAAACGTGTACAAAAGGTCATGTCAGCAGTGACTCTCGATATGAACTTTTCTGTCCGAGACAAACCGTGTCTTAGTAGATACAACTACCAACGTTTCGGCCATCATGCTGTAGCCTTCTTCAGGGCAATGTCAGAGTCGTACTAAGTCGCTGTCGTACTCTGCCTTACTTAGGTCTGTACGACTCTGACATTGCCCTGAAGAAGGCCACAGCATGATGGCCGAAACATTGGTAGTTGTATCTACTAAGACACGGTGTGTCCCGGACAGGAAAGTTCATACTGATTCCGGCCGCGGAATCCTACGTTTATAAATGACCCTCGAGTTCGCTATCCGGTAACAGATGAATCGACAGTTGCAGGAACCCTCTCAGTCCACGTGGTAAATAAAATCAGCAGTTAATAAAATAGTTGGACGAGAGAGGAATACAACCACGCTGCGTGACTGCGTTCCCAAAAGAAAAACCTCAAGGGAAGGGGTGGGGCATTTTTGATAATTTAAAAAAGTTAGTTTCTACTTAACGTGCTTGAAAGAATTCGACAGTTACAAAAATGATACCAAGAACATTCGGTATCGAGCGATTTATGGTAAAAAATTAGTATTTCATTCTTTCAGACAAATGAACCTTATTAAAACACTAATTGTGACTATCCTATCTATTAAAACCACATTCACTTCACTCTAACCGATATTTATCAGCTGATACTGATCCGATACCNAGAGAGAGAGAGAGAGAGAGAGACTTACGGGAAAATAGTCCCGTAATTTCCATGCTCCACCCTCAAATTCCCCGTCCACATAAAGTACGCCGTGCTCCCGAGTGAGAGCGTGACCGTGGCTCAGGCCCGCGCGCGGCAGTCTCTGCGTGACCGCGCCGCCCAACGGTGACGACGGAGGCAGTTCACTGATAACAGGGTTCGACGTGGAAGGAGCAGCAGCAGTAGTCATTCCAGCAGTATGAGTCATGGGTGATCAGTCAACACTCACTCGAGCATCGGTCAGCAGTGCAGTGAGCTGTGTATCAGCAGTGTGCATTCACTCTTTCGAAGAGTCGAGCCGCAACATGATCCGGGTGAACACTCGGCAGTTCTCGCAGTGCGTTCGAGTGGGATTTCAGCAATAAACGCTGGAGCCGTTACGTATTGCACTCGACGGCGAGGCTGCGTGATGGTACTGCGGAAGGAGTAAATGGAGAGCAGCATGCTCTCGCCTACCGCGTGACAGTGTGTCACCATACCTCAAGAGTTGGTTAGGAAGCCGACTGGACACATCCAGTCGACAGCACTCCACTGTGAGCGAGGGACACGGCCGGCGCCGAGGACGAAGATTCTCGCCTACACTTGGCGCGATACTACTGCGCGTCCGGGAAATGTGGTGAACCGAGCCACAGCATCGGCGGATGCACGCCGACATTGGGCGGTCTACCTGTTTGTCCGAAGGTTACCGCCTTCTCCGACGGTGCAGCTGAAAGGCTGTCCAACCGGATTCGAGAAGAACAAATCTCGGACGGAAGAGCACTTGATATTTTTTGTTACCTTTATTTTGATTTGTTTTATTTAGGAGTAATAAACGATTTGACTTGTTGCCGCTTGTTCCATTGTCTTGGAGATTATCCGACCTCCCTCCGCTGCCGTATGTCCGGAGGTTCCTCTCGGCCCCCATACAACCCGACGATCGACAATTTTCCGACGGTTCAAATGAGCCGACATTGACGGTACAAATGAGCCGACAACTGCGTTTTTGAAAATCTATAAAAAGTAATCTATGTCAATTTTATTCTGATGTATTAAGATTATTCATCTATGTCGATTCTGTGCTACAGGAAACCCTGATGGAAATGAGTGTGGTAAAGTGACAATAACACGTTAGCTTAGTGCTGTCAAGTACTGTCGTAGTGGTTTTTCGCACGAAGTGCCGTTAAGTACTGAAATTGACCCACCTTGTGCTGTTTTTCACCAGGACTGAGTCTAGTTAAAGTCTTGTCCCAGCGACTTTGTGAACGGTATACGCCATAGAGTTAGGATATCCTAAAGGCGGTTCCANGTATAAGAGACAACCGCACAGCGAATCACAAACACTAGCGAATTGTTCGGAATATTTCCCGAGTATCCGTCTATTGGCGAGCACACTGATCCACACAGAAGCAATTTGCCGAGCACGTGCTCGCTCTGGGAACGACGAATTTTCGTGTTAGTGATTAGAGATTATAAAGAATGAATCTGAAGTAATCACAGATTCTGCTGCGTATGTAGTTGTGTCTTAAGAAATGTTTAGGAAAAAAATGGGTCTTATCTAATCTTCATTCAATCAATGAAATTAATTTTTATTCCATATGGATTTACCTATGGTAATCAATAATTTCGAATTTAAGATCCTTATAACCATTATAGTTTTTATCCACTAAAAAAGAATCAATAGTATATAAGTTCTCAGTCTCCGGTTTCTTTAAGCCAAACGCTCGTTTGGCTGAAATTATTCAAGAACTGGACACCTACACTAAAAAACTCACAGAGCGGAACACAGTAATTATTATAGGTGGGCAGAACGATATTAACTTGGGTGGTCATTTCAACGCGTCTGAACATCTACAAAAACTAAAAATGGCCTTTCAGCGCACAAACATAGTACTCTCTAGCCTGCCTCCACGCTTCAACGTTCCACAAATAAACCACGAAATTAACCTGCCAAACATCTCCCAAAATATCACCTGGCAGACACAAAAATAACTTTTTTTGATTTGCAACCACACCTGACTGCCAAGGACTTAACCCAGCACAGTTTACATTTGAAACCATCTGAGAAACATAATTTCGGTTCTCTCCTAGCTTCACATCTAACCTCACATCATCCACCTGCCCCTTTACCCACTCGTACACCTCCTCCTGCTCCTAATTCATCACCATCTCCTCCTCCTATCTCCACACCCTTTTATTCTCCTGTCCGTTCTTTCATCTACTGCTTCCTCATCTCCCACGTCCTCATCTATTCCTCCATTCACATCTCTTTTTTTGTTTGGGGCTTTAGGGCTCGTCAACATCGAGGTCATTAGAGCCCATCCATTCACATCTCCTGCCGCCCCCATACACAGTTACAACTTGCGCTCAGGAGTACGATGTGGTACTGCAAGGTGACTATCGCGTCCGGGTGCATTGTGCGGGTTTGATTCGGAACTGTACTAAATTTTGAAGAAGCTGTACTAAATTCAAATTACTCTCCACAATTTAACGTCGATTCCATTTCTCGTGAATCACAATCTCTTTGCAAAACTAAAATAGTTATATTTCATCATAATGTCTAATCCCTTTCAAAGAAATAGACAGACCTTGAAATTCTGGTACACGAAAATCCATTCGATTTGCTGTTCCTCACAGAACATTGGCTTTCAACTACCAACATCAACGACATTGCTTTTTTTATTACTATTTAGCAAGTTCTTACTGTTGGCAAACTTTTAAAGGAAAAAATCCCCACGGAGGTACGTGTAATTACGTTCGTAATGATATTTTATCTTCTCCACTGCCAGGTTACGAGAACTTCTATGTAGATAGTGTGTTCGAATTTTCTGCAGTTAATGTGACCGACACCGGTATTGTTGTTTTGTGTATTTTTAGACCTCCTCAAACAGATCTTGACATATTTTTTCGGAACTTCGAAATTGTTTTAAAACATATTACACATAAATCTACTAAATCTATCGTTATAGGTGGAATTTCAACATGGATTTCCTGAGTACATCAGACTCTGTACACTCACCAATTTATCGATTCAAGAATATTATCGACTCCTTATACCCTATTACTACGATAAACGGCCCCAATCGCCACTCCTTTTCATCTCAAACATCTAGATTAAATTATCGTCAACAATAAAATCTCGTATCTCTCTGAAGTGTTTATCGCCGAATACAACGATCACCTTGCACAAGTATTGACTATGGAAGGTAAACTAAAACCACTTAAAATCCTTTACAAGTTTTCAAGAGAGTTCTTCATCTTCTATGGCTGTTCAGTTCATTGTGAACCTCGGCCTCTTCAACAATCCTCCGCCAACCATCTCCATCGGATGCTAAAACTTTCCAATTTCTATATCCCATCTTCCGAAGATCCTCGATGACTCCATCTATCCATCTGGTTCTGGGTCATCCACATCCTTTCTGTCCCCCAGGATCTCCATCTAATACCCTTTTGGGTATCTCCGCATCACTCATCCGTGCCACATACCCCGCCCACCTCAACCTAGCTGATTTCACTATTCTTCTAATAGGTGGATCTTTATAAATAGTGTACAATTCATGGTTGTACCTCCTCCATATTTTTCTTTCACAGACTGGTCCGATAATTATTCGGAGTACTTTTCTCTCGAATGCTTCAAGCAATTCGATGACTCTCGCTGTTAATGACCACGCTTCAGAGGCGTATGCGAGCATTGATCTTATGAGTGTCTTATACATGGTTAACTTGCTAATGCGAGTCAAAAGCCTTGAGGAGATGAGTCTTCTTAAGGCAAAATAAGATCTTGCCTATTATTAATCGCTGTTTAATTTCTTGAGAAATGTCATTGGAGTAGTTAACTGTCGATCCCAGATATTTAAATTGCTCAACTCTCTCAAAGGTGTAACTGTTCC
The DNA here is from genome assembly GCA_002313205.1 of Laupala kohalensis. Taxonomy (NCBI): domain Eukaryota; kingdom Metazoa; phylum Arthropoda; class Insecta; order Orthoptera; family Trigonidiidae; genus Laupala; species Laupala kohalensis. The sequence continues at coordinate 105,554 of NNCF01131266.1, read as the reverse complement.
CAATTATTGACGGTCGAATTTGTTAATTCCATGCGCTTTCCCAGCAGCCATGTATTTCGTCTTCTGTTGGTTGATTCTCAGCCCCATATTCCTGCAAGCCTGTTCTAGAGCAACAAATGTCTCTTCAATTGCTTTTCGACTTCTTTCTACTATATCTATATCATCAGCATAGGCGAGTATCTGCACTGATATATAGAAAATAGTACCTCTGCTCAGAAGGTTTGCATCTCTCATCACCTTCTCCAGAACGACACGCCAGCGCGTCTCCTAGTCGTACTCCAGTTGAACATTTTATGTTTCAGACATCATTCCTCCAGTTCTTATGCTGCTTCGTGTCTCACTCATTGTCATTCTCACCAGTCTTACCAACTTACCAGGAATCCTCTGTTCTATCGGAGTATGATACAACTGTTTTGTCTATATTATCATATGCTGCCTTATATTCAATGAAGAGGCGTTGCGTGATAATTCCGAATTCGATTGTCTTCTCCAAAATTTGCCTCAGGGTGAAGATCTGGTCTATAGTTGACTTTCCAGGTAGGAATCCACATGAATATGTCCCTATTTCTCTCTGAACGATTCGGAGGAGACGGTCAAAGAGTATATTGGAATATACTTTGTATCCCAAGTTTAGCAGTGCAATTCCTCTATAGTTCTCGCGCTTTAGTTGGTCTCCTTTCTTGTATATATGACATATAATTCCCTCTTTTCATTGTTGTGGCATTTATTCTTTCTCCCATATTGAGACGACTATATTTAGGAAAGTCCTTTTCAATTCACCACCACCGTGCTTTAGCAATTTTGCTGGTATATAATCTGGTCCTGTGGCTCTATTATTCTTCAATTTCTTCATGGCACTTTTCACTTCTTCTATGGTTGGTGTATCTGTATTTTCACCAGAGTAATCTCCTTCTTGCACATCTAATGAGTCTCTTTATACCGTTCTGAAATTGAGAAGTTTATCAAAATGTCGGCCCCATCTTTCGCATATCTCTTTCCCTTCACTTACAATATCCCCTCCTTCGTCTCTTATCCGACTAGTTTTGCCATAAAAGGGTTTACGTGCCGCATTTACCTCTCTATAGAATTTCCTTGTCTCATTCTTACTCCTCATAGACTCCATTTCCTCAATATTGGTTTTCATCCACTCTCTCTTTCTTCTTTGATGGGTCTTCTTTTCAATCCTCAGTTTTTCTTAATAGATTTCTATAATTCTTCTTGTGCACCTTGATTGTAACGTCTTTCTAAATGCCATTTTCTTTTCTTCTGTCGCCATCTCACACTCAGCATCAAACCATGGTGATCTTTTCATGTCTTGTTGTCCAGTACCCAACGTTTCAANTCTTTTCTTCTGTCGCCATCTCACACTCAGCATCAAACCATGGTGATCTTACATGTCTTGTTGTCCAGTACCCAACGTTTCAATTGCTGAGATTTCCACTGCATTTTTTACCATTTCCCACTGATGGTCGATATTGTTGGTCTCTTCAGTATTCTTGAGGATCTGTGTTATTCTCTCCTAATACTGCTCTCTTATTTCAGATGATTCTATGTCTGTTATGATATATTTAGGTATTTTGATTTGGTTTTCTTTTGATGCATTGGAGATCCTAGCTCTCACACGCGCCCATACCAAAAAGTGATCTGAATCCATATTCAGTCCTCTGAGAGTCCTCACGTCCAGGAGATCTGATTTGTGTCGTGCATCTATCAACACATGATCAATTTGGTTTACTGTATTTCTATCTGGCGATATCCATGTTGCTTCGTGTATGTCTTTATGTGGAAACATTGATGAGCCTACAATCATGTTTCTAGAAACTGCAAACAGTATGAGTCTCAATCCATTATCATTACTTATTGTATGTTTGCTGTGGATTCCTCTTGTTGCCCTGAATATCTGTTCCGTTCCCACTTGAGCATTTCTATCACCGGCAATTATTTTAATGTCATGGCCAGGGTATCCATTACAGGCCCTTTCCAGAAGTTCATTGAATGAGTCTTTCTCTTCTTCCTCAGATTCCTCCGTTGGTGCATGTGCATTTTTATAGAGTAGTTAAAAAACTTCCCCGTTTTTTCTAAGCTTCGATAGTCTTGGGTTAATAGGTGTGAAACCAATTACTAGATGTTTTAACCGCTGATGTACCACAAATCCTGTACCAAATTCGTGTTTCTCCTCACTACAGCTATAGAACCTGTTTTATCCAGAACTATCCTAACCTTACTCACATCACAACTCAAAACATTGGTGATAGGGGAAACTACGTTCTCGATGAAAGAAGACAGCGAAGACCCGTGCCACAAACTATAATACCTCAGATCAAACACGAAGTTGACCTACAATATACAGAAACCACATCTGAAACAAGCCAACAAGAGTGGACTCAGATGAGTTCAATAAATGAATTAGAAGGAATACCAAATACACATCAAATTAGCAGAGAAGAAGAGTTAGAAGTCAGTTCTAACAAAGATATCATTTCAATCAGAGAAAGGTTAGAAGAAAATCTTATAAAATACAACCACAGTGAAAATGACACTACCTGCAATCTCTAAATTGTTCAGAACCAAAAAACTCATCAAACTAACAACAATAATGAATGAAAATGTCCTACCAGACTATACAAACCAAATAGAAGAACTCAAAGACTTGCAACATGTGACATATATTAACAACCAGCATTAACAACCGGCGAGATGTGTATAGGAAAATCCATAGTAAACATCAATAGGGAAAATATTAAAATCTCAAAAAAAAAAACAAGTGGATGATAAGACTTGAAACTGAAATAGATACCATTACGCAAGGTCTAGGTAGGATGCATCAATACGTAAGAGTTAACCGGGAAAAAAAATTAATGAAAAACATAGAGAAATGCAAAATTAGATATAAGCATCACACTAATTATCATTCACTAAATCGAACTATGGAAGAGCATATCGACACCGCCAAACAAAGATTATATGCAAAAGATATGCAAAGCGATTAAAGAAGTATAAAACCAGTTTGGCAAGGAAGAAGGAAAACACACTGTTTAATAAAAACGAAAAAGGATTTTACAAAAACCTACTGATTAAATGCACAATAGAAGGAGCACCCTCAACCACTGAAATTGTTAAACAATTCTGGTCAGATATATGGTCAACAAGGACCACTCAAAACCCAAATCCGTCATGGCTAAGGGTAGTAGAAAACGAGGCAGAAAGACTGAGATAGATAAAAAAGGCATTTTTATCAGCAAATGAACTTGGAGAAATAATCTCTAAGACCCACAACTGGAAATGTCCTGGATCGGATAGAATCCAAAATCACTGGATAAAATAGTTAACGACACTACACCCAGTAGTATTGAAAATAATCAATTCCATAATACAACACCCAGAAATATTACCAGAAGAATTATGTACAGGAAACACCTACCTCAAACCCATAGACAGTGATACAGAGAATACCGCCAAATACAGACCAATCACATATCTCAACAACTACTACAAACTCATCACAGCCAGGATTAGCAAGAAGGTACAACAAAAATGTGCAAATAACAATATTATTGCAGGAGAACAGAAAGGAAGCTGACCCAACTCAATGGGATGTAAAGAACAACTTTTAGTATATGAAGTCGTAATAAATCTTGCTATCCAGAAACAACGAAATATAGCTACAGGATACATAGACAACAGAAAGGCGTACGATAGGATACCTCACAGTTGGCTCCTTTACACATTACACCTTTACAAAATCCACCCAATGGTAACAAAGTTTTTCGAAAACTCTATGACAAAATGGAGCACCAGACTCATCCTCTCCAACAACAAAAGGAGAAGCGGTGAAAGCAACCAAATCATCAGCAAGACCTCTAATACGACTGAAAACAAAATACGCAACAACAGAGGAATATTTTAAGGGGATTTAATCAGTGGATTACTCTTTTGCTTAGCTTTAAACCCTTTATCCACTATCCTCAAACAACAAGGAAAGAGTTTAGGATTCAATATCAAGAACAGAAATGTCGAATGCTGTGTCACACTTATGTACATGGATGACATCAAAATTTACGCAAGAAATGCAGAATGTCTCAAAAAGATCTTGAAAATTATTAAATAATTCAGCAATGACATCAGAATGGAATTTGGAATTTGGAAACTTTCTGTGACGTATGAATACTTCTACACCAATGGCTGATGTTAGTATAATTGTTAACGCCGAGCATGGTTGTGTTATTTTTTCAAAGTTAACATAACATCGAATATCAACACACTTGTGTCGCCCTTCCCGCACTCTGCCAGACAAAATCCATTTCTCCACCCCCTCAACATAACACTTCACAATCACACGTCTGCCAGATGACGGCGACCTCCCAAATTAACGTTTGCGCGCCCACGCTTGTTGTGGTATCCCTTTTTGTCTTGTTTTAAAATTCAGACCCTTTGTCCCCAAAATTTCCTAAGTTTGTCTCCTGCCTACGAGAGGGTCGCTTACAAGAAATCTATTATTTTTCGTCTTCTTAATTCAACGAAACAGAGCGTCTTTGTTTTTTCTCACAAGGATTTTCAAAAGCTGTTTCCCGCTCTCTTTGGCCTCGCAATATACCAGACTCTTCTCTCAAAGTTGCCAGAAACATGTTTACATATTTCAACACAATCCAATTTCCCAAAGACAGTTATTTTGGTGGCTTCTCCAAACCGCTGAAGTTAAGACTTCTCGTATCCCTCACAAGGGTTTACGAAATGTACCTTACTATATGTTTATTATAAACTTCCAGTGTCTGGGCGCGGGTTAAGAAACAAAGGTCGTTTCTTTCCTCGTCGTTTCCTTCGTGTCATTCCATATTGCCATTATTTAAACATACCCCAGTCCTACTCTTTTAAATTGCTGCGAAAGACATCCAAGGTTCTGCGCGTCACATTCCACGCAATTTTCTGTTCTCGAACGATACAAGGACTCCAGAAATATTTATGGCAAAGGCCTACAAAATTGCGAAACTAATTATTTGTCACAATATATAAATAGACACAAACTGAAGAAAACCGAAATATAAGTTGGAGAAGAGAAGATACAACAAAATACACATGAATGGAAAGGGAAAATAACAAGAGTACTTGTATAATGTTGGCAAATACGTAGTGACAAGGCAATAGATGGCGGACTTACGTACTCAATGTAACATACGGATATAAGAATAAAAAATTGTTTCAATGGAAGTATTAATCGGTCACGGTGATTTCAATACTTATTTTCTTTGTGGGGCTTTACATCTCGCCGACATCGAGGTCATTAGAGCCCTACAATTTTGTCCAGGTAGGGAAAATGCAGTTACGCACTAAGGAAAGCCAAAATGACTCTCCCCGCGTGTGGGACTCGCCGAATGACTCAACCCTCCTGAGATACAATATAACAAAACATTTTTTTAAGAGGAAAAAGAAACAAGAAAATTTCTAAATATTATAAAAATTGAAAAGAAAAAAGAAAAAAAAATTAGGGAGAGAATTTTTGTACAGGTAGAGAAAAAGCTGTTACGCATTAAGGAGAGCCAACATGTCTCTCCCCGAATGTGGGACTCGCCGAATGACTCGATCATACCCTACCTGGACATGGACCCTACTCGACCATTTTCCCTACCTGGACAAAAACCCTCCTGAATTACAATACACCCAAACATGTATGAATTAGGCAAAAATATCCTGAAAACATTATAAAAACCGAAAATAAAGAAAGTAAATTTCGAGAGAGAGCGAGAGAAAATGTAAATTCAAACCAAAGGGGGGAATAAGATTTAAATCCAAACCCTCCCGAGAACTTGTGGGAGAAGCCCCGTTTCGATTATGGATTTGAGTAAAAACATACGAAGAGAGATCTGATACTATTCCAGAGGCCACATTCCTGAAGGAATCTAAAAAGACGCATTAAAATCGGTTCATTTTTTCTCAGCATAACGTTCAAACTGTTCGGTAGATTGTGTCGCCGTCGGCTGGTACTATATTTGAGACATTCCAGTGTTCCACGGTCACTGTTGTGTTACAAGTTTCACAGACGGGGGGGAGGTTCACCGTGTAAGAGATGACCATGGGTAAGATAGCAGTGGTCAATACGAAGATATGTAAGGATTATTTCTTCACGTCTGTTTGCACGTGATGATGACACCCAGGCCTTTACAGAGTCTCTTACCTTCCTCAGCTTGAAGGCGCGAGTTTGCCATTCGGCGTGCCATGTCCGAAGAAGAGACGATCTTATAGCAACCTTTGAATCTGACGTAGGAACAGATGAAAGGTCAAGGACTGCCCTCTGTGTTCCCCGCTTCGCTGCCTCATCAGCTTCTTCATTACCCATAATACCCACGTGCCCAGGAACCCCACAAAGTACTATTTCAAACTTTTTGGATACTAGATGGCTTATGAGATTCTGAATTGTCAGCGTATAAATGCCAGAAGTGTACAGTGAAGACACTGACCACAGATCACTAATAGAGTCACTGCAGATTACCACACGCCGTATTGAAGATAGCTGAATGAATTTCAGCGCCTCAAGGATTGCAAATTTTTCAGCAGTGTACACGTTGCAAAAGGAATGGAGGCGAAACGAATGGGTGGCACAGTGGCAGTGGAAAGCAGCACCAACGGAATTATTCATTGCTGAGCCATCAGTGTACTCGTATATGAACATATGATCCAAATAAAGGTTTTTTAGTTCTCCAAAGTGCTGTTGGTACACAACAGCTGAAGTGTCTTGCTTTGAAAATTTAGATAGCCGAAAATCGATGGTTGGTTGCCCGAAGAACCAAGGCGGTGTGAGAGAGTGGGTATTTCAGTGGAGGAGGTATTGTGATGACGTTTTCCTCTAGCAGTTGTTTAAAACGGACAACGGCAGGACGGGGTAATGAAGGTCTTGCAGTGTGATATGAAATAAATTTGGGGGAATGTAGGTGTTGCCGAGTGGAATGATTTGAAACACCCATCAGTTTCAGTCCGTAAGATCCAAGTAGAATATCATGTCTCTTCTCAAAAGATGGTTCGCCAACGTCTACTTACTAGTATTCTATTCGGCTAGTGCGAAAAGCACCAGTTGCAATGCGGACTCCAGCATGATGGATGCTGTTACAGACCGAACGAGACTTCTATACAGATGAAGAAGGCAAGTGCGGTCTGCACCCCATGATGATGCGCTTAAGCTGCGAAGGAGGTTAAGGGAAGAGTTACAACGGGATTGGAGTTTTCGGATGTGATTGCGCCAAGTAAGTGTGCCGTCGAATGTGAGACCCAGGAATTTTGCGGAGTCAACGAAAGGAAGACGTTGGCCCCCAAGAAAAGGATCTGGATTATTATGGAGATGGTATATCCGACAGAAATGCATACAGCATGAGTTGGATACAGAAAAACTAAAGCCGGTAGACATGCTCCACTTGTGTAAACGGTTTAAAAACAATTGCAGTTGCCTCTGGATGACAGAGATGCTGCTAGACGAACAATAGATAGCGAAGTCTTCAACAAAGAGAGACGCATGTACTGATTTTCGAACCACTGACGCAATGCTTTTTATGACTGTGGCAAAGAGAGAGACGCTTAAGATTGAGCCCTGTGGAACACCGTTTTCCAAAGGATGATTGGATTATAAATAAGTACCGAGGCGAACGCTGAAAGAGCGTTGAGATAGGAAGCTCTCCAAGAACAGAGGAAGACAGCCTCGGAACCCCAACGAGTGCCATGTGAGTAGGATTCCGTACCTCCAGGTTGTGTCATAAGCTTTTACCACGTCAAAAAAGATGGCTACGAGGTGTTCCCTTAATACAAACGCTGATGAGATGGTGGATGACAATGCAACAAGATAGTCTAGCGTTGATCGCTTTTTTTTGAAACCACATTGGATATTGGTCAGAAGGTTTCGCGATTCCAGAGACCAAACAAGGCGACGATTGATCATTCTTTCTGACGCAGCTTGTCAGAGAAATCGCATTTGCAAACGTACTTGTCAGAGAAATCGGTCGAAAGTGCGACGGATTAGAACGATCTTTGCCCTCCTTCGGAAGTGGAATAATAATTGCCTCACGCCATTGAGCAGGGACGGTATGTTCATTCCAAATACAGTTATATAACTTCAGAAGGAATGTTATGCCTATCTCTGGAAGATGTTTTAGCATCGCATTATGTATTTGATCAGGACCGGGTGCTGTATCTTTCGAAGCCGCAAGGGCAGAGATCAGGTCCGTCATAGAGAAAGGAATGTTATATTTCTCGTCTCTGCAACTGGAGAAATCCAAGAAACACTTTTCCGCGCGAGCTTTCTGTTGAAGATACGTTGGAGAAAAACCGGAGGAGTTAGAGACACTTTCGTAGTGCGATGTAAGTTCCTCTGCGATGACTTCAGGTGAAGTTTCTAGATGTCTATTCACATTGAGATCAGGGATGGAGAAAGACGACCATGTACCTTGCATCTTCTGAACTTTCGGCCATACGACTGATGATGGAGTACGGTATGTAAGAGATGAAATGTAAGCCTTCCAGGAGGACGACTTACTTTCTCGAAGAGTTTGTTTTGCTCTGGCTCTGCACCTTTTAAACTCAATGAGATTTTCAAAAGTGGGATACTTATTAAGTCGCGTTAAGGCTTTCTTTCTAGAGATGATCACCTTTGCGCAATCCGAATTCCACCATGGAACAGGGCAATGCCTTGGATTACGTGATGATTTAGGGATGGCAACATCAGCGGCTTTTAAAACCGCGTTGGTGAAATGGGTTGCCATAGCATCCACATTCGTTAAAGACTCATCGCAAAGATTGATGTTGCGTTTAAACACATCCCAGTCTGCTTTTTCAAAATCCTCTGAGAGGCAAAAGTAAAACTGGGGGCAAGACGTTGAAATGTATAAGAATCGGGTAGTGGTCACTCCCATACAGATCGTCAAGAACTGTCCAGTCTAGGTGTGGGGTAAGAGAGGAACTACAGATGGCTAAATATTACATCGAGAAAGATCGGGAAGCTGTACAGAAGTGGGTCGAGTGGCCCGCGTTAAGGAGCACTATATCTCGGCTATCTAACAGTTTTGCAATGATATCACTCTTTGGGTGGTTGTGTGACGAACCCCACATCGAATTATGGGCATTGAAATCCCTGACGATAACAAATGGGGAAGACAACTGGTCCATCGGACCGGTAAGATATTTCTTCGTGAATGGATGCCCAGGGGGGATATAGATATTACAAACCGTAAATGTAAGGGATGGTAGGCTCACCCTCGTACATAAAGTCTGAAAGACGCTTGATATAGAGACTTATTTGGCATAGACTGAAGCGTCTACGAGCACAGCGACTCCACCGTGTGCTCGTAGACCGTCTTTTAAGTCCGCACTATAACAGGTATAGCCACGAGAGTAAAAAGAGTGTTTTGATAAGAGATGGGTTTCTTGTAGACATACGATTTGAGGCCATGAACGCCATTCAGATTCCAGGAAAGAAGAGCCAAGGTCCGGAGTTTATCTGCTCTTTCTTCGATGTTTGGATTTTTTCCTGTGAACGACTGTAAAGTCAGACCCTGCCGTGGTCTCCTCCCCAGGAGAGTCGCCGTGATCACTGCTAGGATGATCACTCGTGGACATAAGAAGTCCACTATTTCTGCTTATTGGGCGACGGCGACTAGAGGGAGTTGATACGACAACATTGGAACCTGACTTTATAGGGTCAGTTTTCCAGGACGTTTTTTTGTCGGAATGTCTCTGCCGAGAACGACCCCGAGATGGACGTCGGGGGGATCGTGTAACAGCAGACTGCGATTTTTCGGTGGTCGTGAAGTAGAAACGTAAGTAGATACGGATGTAGAAGTCGACGCATGTTAGTTTTTGTGTAATTTTATACTTTGTAGGTATAATTATCTTATACCGCAGGAACTCCGCTTTCAGGGCTGAAGAATCATCAAAATTGGCCTGAGTTCCAGAGTAGCATATCGGTGGTTTCTGAATATCTTCGAAATCCACCTGACAGCTAATTGAAACTGTAGGTGGTTTCTGCGCTCTGACCGCTGTTGCAAAATATTTGGTTATTGCGAACGGATTTTTAATCATGTACCGACGTCTGGCCTCGGGAAATGACACCCAATCCGTAACGCGGATCCTCTGGATGTCCTTCTCCATCAAGTATTTCTTGCATGTGTTAGAATTGGAAGGATGGTTATCCTGTCAAATCACACAGCACGGAGGCGAAGAGCAAGGAGGCGACTCGTGCGACGGTTTACCGCAAATAACACATGTTTCGCTGGATGACTTGCAGCGGTCCAGTGTGCGCCCGAATCTCTGGCACCTGAAGCAGCGCAGAGGACTCGGCACATATTGGCAAACACGAAGGGTGTAGAACCCACAGGAGATGCTCTCTGCCAGAGAGGGTCGATCGAAGGTTAGAATCAAGGTGGAAGAGGGAACGAGCTTCCCCTGCACCTTCCTCTTGACTCTGTGAATATTAATGACGCCTTCCGGCTGAAAAAATTCTTTGATATCNATGGGATGAGTAGTCACATTCACGTTCAATCCAGCAATTTCTTTAATGGATCGTATAAAGTCAATCTGCTTATCTGTACGTGCCTCCAGCAGAATTTCTCCGTTCCGCTGGCGCACGACAGACTGCAGCTTTCCCATTTCATTGTCAATGGCTTTTTCCAGACGTACCGCACTTACAGACTTAAAAGTCTTACTTTCCTCAATACAACTCATTACAAGGAAGCGAGGCGAGAGGCGAGTGGGATCGATTGTCGTAGTAACAAGACTGAAGGAGCTGATTAGATTTTTGAATCGTTTCTTGGAATCCATCACAACAGATTAGATGTTTTTCTAATTGGCAAAATCAGGAAAATAACACTTATAGATATTGCAATAACCAACACCCACAATCTACAAAGTACAAAGAGAAAATTAAAAAAACATCACGATTCGAAGTTAGAAATTCTTTGCACATGGAAAATGGAGTACGTTTCTATAGACCTCATAGTCCTGTCCCCCACTGGAGTTCTTGTCCACAATCTACATTAGAGCATCAATCGGCTTCAACTCTGAAAAGCATTTTGAAAACTTTACAAAAAGTAACCATCCGAAGTCATCCCCAACACGTGTAGAATAGTCAGAAGATTTTAACATAGTAATATCACTTGAAGTGAAAATGCTTTCACCTCTAGCCGCACCTCTCCTGAATCCTACTACAAATTGTAAAACTGAAACAGAAGATACTAATGAATACTATTAAAACTGGAAAAGAGTATTTGATAACAATTATAATATATCAGCAAATACAACAATCATAACATAATAAGTAGTTACATACATTACATAACTTACATATCAACAAAAATGTATTAAACCACAATATAATTTGCCAATTAGTGTATACTACAACATATTTAATTTTCTATTAACATATTATACTCTCTTTCAACATGTTTGGCAATTTTGGTTTTAATATTTTTCATGTTCAAGTCTTATGTAGTCTAGATTTTGTCAGTCCTATCTTCGTTAACAAGAAAGACAATTAAAAGAGTTTTAGCCGACTATACTAACTGAGCCAGTGTCGACAACCCCCTTATCGACTACAAAATAAAGGCTCCTATCCAAAAGAGCAACCACTAGAGCTAAATTTCAATTTTTTTCTGGTAATATTGGATGTTTATACGCCGTTTTTGTTGTTGAATTTCTGTGGTTATTAAGGTGTGAGTTGGTATCGACTGCTAGAGCGCATCGACATCATCAGATGCATCCGTCGTCGAGGGGGTGTCAACCTCTGAAAATATATGTAAAAATTCACTCCTTTAGCCGGTACTCTTTCACACCTTATTAACTGCAGTAACCCAACAACAAAAGCTGCAATTCATAAGAAAACACAAATTATAAAATTAAAAGAAAATATTTGATGAATGATAATATATTTCGACGGAAAATCAAAGTTAATCTAACATCTCTTAGCGACAGCACATTATATTATCGTCACTCAGACAAATGACCAAAGATGCTGATTAAACGACCGGACTGATCATGTCATTTCCGTCATAAATTGCATAGAAAGTTACATTTCTGATTAAGAAGACATTGATGTTGGATAAAAAATTATACCGGTATGATAAAGTCCGAAGTGTCGTGCACTGGTGCTCTGGCGCATTTACCCTATCAGTTTTATTTGATTCCTCTATCAGACTGGAAAACAATTTCCCGATTCGTAGATTGGCAAGTAAAACAACACACCGCTTACAGTATAGAACTGACCAAGACTTTTGCAGGAACTCGAATAATAAAAATATCTTTCACATAGAAATCTCTTAAATTGCGGTAAACCTCACCGCCAGGCAACAGACATACAGGTATTTAACAGACAGAGGTATTCGACATAACATAAAAATATCTTTGTTTTAATTACTGTTTAAAATAAACGAAACGATAATACCTTTTGTCTCATGTTCTGTTTGACGTCAATATTATATGTTAATTACAATATATATGAAATAACATTGATGTACTAGTACACATATCTAGTAAAATTCCGTAATGTGACGAGGTCTCGTTTGAGTGACTAATTGTATGTCCTCCAAGCAAGTGTTTTCACTTCTCTTGAGTCGTAATACTAGTCCTCCTAGCCCACCTGAGCAAACACATTCACGTCGCGTGTCGAGTGCCCGAAGTGCTGAGGGTAAGCCACGGAAGTTGAGGACGTTCTCATGGCCACATGACAGATACATTCAACTACGAAAGAATACGCAAATGCCAGAAGACTTCATAAGACGTGAAGCATTGAAAGTTTTAATCTTCAGTCTCAACGAATTAAAGAAACATGTAGTACAACTATAGTAGTATAACTAGTTTTTGACAATGTGTTTAACGAACACTTGAATGTTGGATGAATGTATAATGGATGTTAGAATTCATTTTACAGCTGTCTGATGTACTGAACGAGTTAACTGACTTTAGGTGGATGGCTGGGGTTCGATATCCTGTGGGGTGTGGATTTTTCATCACACCCCATCATACAGACTGACTCAGTCTGATGTAAAACGAATACCGAGTGTATCTATGGGTCAAACCGGTCGGAGCGAGATCTCCTCCTAGTGTGCCAAGGTCTAGAAATTGCGGAGTTCTATCCTTCGTGAACCCCTTGGGTACCTTCGGGAACTCTGTGAAGCTGGAACAATCTTTAGGGCAGAACCGAAAAACTCATACTGGAGAATTGTACTCATTATCACTAATTAATTACTGTAAATTAAAATTTATTACTATTGTATTTATTTAAAAATTCTTCAAATTCTTCTTCTTCTTCAAATTCAAAAATTTTCAATTTTTTTGGTGCATTTGTTACTACACTTTTATTACTAACTTATTACTGTAAAGAGAAATTCATTACTATTTTTATTAACAAATAATTGCGAATGTTTACAACAAAAGAGCAACTAACACAGCTATACGAAGCTGGCTTAATATTAGGGCATTACTAAGAAACCCACGAAAATAATAGTTTCTCAATTATTACTAATTATTTAAAATATGCAAAACTCATTATAAATGTAATATGTTATAAACATAACCGCTTGCATTCATGACAAAGTAAAAAATGTAATAAAAATACACTTTCAAAAAAATAAAAAAACAATTTTGAAACTTAATCTATTAAATAGTTTAGAAACAAAAATTACGTAAAAATAAACAATAAAATGAGTATATTCCAAATTTATTGTGATCGCGTACTAACACTAAAAATGACATTTCCTAGAGAAAAAAATATTTATGCAACACCGCATAACACAAACATTAACGCAGTAATAAACCTTAAGTTATTACTGTGTTAATGTTGGCTACATTTATCAATATATAATCTTTAAACAAATCATATTTTAATCTTATTGTTACGGCCAAATTGATAGAAAAATCATTCTGTTCTACGCACTGCGTCTCGTTGAATATTCTTTACAGATAATAATCAGGCAAACATTTATAAGTATTATAAACAATTTATCTATCCAAGAACTGAAACAATATGTTTATTATACAACAATAAACCATTCAATCAACACAGAACAGTGCATTAAATTTTTTTAAATAATTGCAAATCTGTTGCATTTACAAAGATGTAGAATAAAAGGTATAGAACGAACATTAACACATGTATAAACTTTATAGCTTTTGCCTATATTAATCATTTTACAATCATTAAACAAATCATATTTTAATTCCATTGTTATGAACAAATTGATATTAACAATTTTTAAACAATGGAACCTATTGAAATCTATCACATTAACTTAGCTTTACGAAATACTATTTTTACTTAATCCCGTATGGCACAAGCAATAGCGCGGTAATAAACTCATAATTCTTGATGAGAGATTGTATTATATAATCTTCAAATGAAACTTATTTTAATCTTGTTGTTGTGGCCTAATAAATTAGAAAACTCATTTGTCCATTACAATGCATCGTTAAATGTTTAAAGTTTTTTCAAATTTATATCTGCAAACGTTTAAAATTATTTCAACATTTTGATTACGCAAGACACGTTATATGTATACTAGATACAAGAAAACCCTACAATGAAGAAGGAATATTGTTTTAACATCTTTTTAAAAATTAAAGCTATTGCAATCTATTACATTAACTTAGCTTTACGAAAAACCATCTTTTTTCATCCTGTATAGAACAAGAATTAATGCAGTAATAATCTTTATAGAGCATTACTAGTTATACCTATATATAATCTTGAAATAAATCATATTTTAACCTTGTTTTTGTAGCCTAATAAATAAGGAAAATCAATTGTTCAAAGCAATGCATCACTTTTAAAATTCTTTACAAATCATTAGCCACCAACTTTAATAATTATTTAAACAATTTGAATAAGAAAGACACTTTTTAATACGGTAGGTAGATATATGTGAACACCTCAATCAATATAGAATATTGATTTATCAATATAGAATATTGCTTTCACAATTTTTAAACCAATAAACCTAATGTAATCTCTCACATTAACGTAGCTTTACGAGATCCTTTTTTTTACTTAACCCCTTATACAAATAGCTTAAACACAGTGTAGAAGCACCTTTCTACATATATAACGAAACACGTACCTTCAATACGTATATGACGAAACTCCCCCGTGTGAAAGTTACACGTTGCTACACAAAACCAACAGCGCCATACTGTTTTGCGCCGTTGTCAAGACGAAGCTCCAGCTACGTAAGGTCCATGACCGAAGAGATACACCACAGAATCTCTACATTCGACGAAAAGAGTCCCTACATTGTATACGTTAGAAGACTCCACGACGCATTCGTGCCGCGCGCACTACTAAGTGCACGTCGTCTATTTTGTTAAGAAAATTCAAGAACATCAATAGATGAAACTCGAGCTAGTGTTACGACGTCACCGCCGTCAGCTGTCAAAGTTTAGCTTATGGCGACAGACCAAGCCCAGCTCAGTACGACCGGGAACCTGCCTGAATGAACATCGCAATCCGATAACCTCAAACCAGGAACCCAGCTCTGCGAAACTAAGTTCAATTCTGTGACTGCATTATTTCAACCACCAAGACTCCGGAATAATTCTAAGTTCAAATCTGTGATAGAATTATTCCGGAGTTCGTATGTTGGAGAATAATTCTAGTTCAAATCTGTGACTGAATAATTTCAACCACCAAGACGTCGGAATAACCGTGTGTCCAAGTGAGTTGATATTCAAGCTTCGGAGAAGCGTCATCACAAAACGCCCTCGCGCGGTCAACCATAGAACTAACTCTACGACCCGAGGACACGACGCGCCACCCTACGGGACCACGTTGAAGCTCAACCAGCAGCGCTATCGCGCCAAGATATCGCACTCCATCAACTAGCTACCAGCAGCGCAACCACGCGCTAGAATATCGTACTCCATCAACTAGTTACAACGAGACATCACCAGCGGTGCCATCTAGCGACGAGAAAGAAAACTTCTTCAACGACAACCTACTTACCGGCAGTAGTGAGTTAAACGAGGAGAAGGCATCATTTTACAAAGCTTTCAACGCCTGTGATTGCCAAACTGGTGTTATTAATTATTTACGATTAAATAACTTGTCCATATCAATCCTACATAATAAAATCTTGTTCTGTTCAACCTGTGAATATTTATTTTGAAGAGGTAGAATTTTATTGTGAAGCAACCTCAGCATTGAGATATGTGAAGCAATAAAAAATCTTCCCCGACAACAGTAATAAACTTTATTTTTCTCTACAATCTATACCAATATATAGTATTTAAATAAAACATATTTTAATCTTGTTGTTGTAGCCTATAAAATAATAAAAATCATTTGTTCATCGTAATTCATTGCTAATCGTTTAAATTCTTTACAAATGAATATCTGGAAAGTTTATAATTATTTAAACAATTTGAATAAGTAAGATATATTATAATAAGATGTCCAGATTTGAGTGAACCCTCCAATAAATAAATAATATTGTTTGTAACAATTTTTAAACAATGGAACCTATTGCAATCTATCACATTAACTTAGCTTTCGATATACTTTTTTTACTTAATCCCGTATGGCACAAGCAATAGCGCGGTAATAAACTCATAATTCTTGATGAGAGATTGTATTATATAATCTTCAAATGAAACTTATTTTAATCTTGTTGTTGTGGCCTAATAAATTAGAAAACTCATTTGTCCATTGCAATGCATCGTTAAATGTTTAAAGTTTTTTTTCAAATTTATATCTGCAAACGTTTAAAATTATTTAAACAATTTAAAAAGCAAAACACACTATAATATGTCTATTAGATACAAGTGAACCCTACAATGAATAAATAATATGGTTTTACCGTGAATACAAGTTGAAAGTGCGTGCGTCTTGGGAACGGTCGAACTCAACCGCGCGGTCAGTCCCGACCCTTTTCCGGATTGTGCCAAGCTCAACTTCGCGGCCAAGGGATTCAGGTACTGAATATCGCATTCCTCATTTGGGTAGAGTCGATCTCAACCCCGGGTTTTTCCTGCCGATCTTTTCCTTATCGCTGCGCAAGACGTAACTTGACTGTCACGAAGGGAGAAATCCTCCTCCGATCCATAGTGCGGTGTGTCTTTCCCGCAAGAAAGACTGTAAAAAGTTCTCGATTCTCTCCTGAAGATTCTCTTCTACCATGTGAATAACATCTACCCATCTCAAAAGCACCTTTCACACCCAAGAAAAACACCTAGGTGTACTTAGTCTTTCTTTCTTCTATTGCTCCCAGAAAGTCATGGAACTTCATTTTTTATTAGACCTCTCGGTCTCCTCGTCTCTCTAGCACATGTAATACGAGTCATGGGACTGTCCATCGTTAGTGGTGGTGGGTTTTTTGGTTTCCTGAGGATCAATTTATTGTATTCTTTGGGGAGGGGGTAATTATTTAGACGCCATTTTTTATATCAGCTTGAAATAGTGTGGAGATATTATTTGATATTTACGTACGCTATTGCAATGTCATTATGGGTCTCATAAATAGCAGTGTCATTAGCGTACAGTGCAATATTAAAATTAGGAGAAGTAAGAAAAGCAGAGGTGAAAATGTAGAGCAGATTAGGGTCTAAAACTGATCGCTGTGGAACGCCAGCAAGGATGTTAAATATGTTTCAGTACGCTTGGTTAATTTTGACTTGATATGTTCTGTTACAGCAAATTAATTTGCAGTAACTGCAAATTGAAAGTGACTGCAAATTAATTTTTGAAGATATTCAGGAGTTTCAAGATGTTGAATTTTGAAGAGATTATCCCTTATGCTATCGAATGCTTTAGTGATATCTAGGAAAAATACTATTTTGTTTTCTTTGGAATGGAAACCATTGACTACGTGTTCAAGTATTTTAATAAGTGTGATTGAATGGTTGGGTGTAAATCCAAATTGGGTTTCGGCAATTTTATTTGGTGTGATAAGAGGTTCATTCATGTGTTTCAATAGTTTCTATAATTCTTGATCTGATGCGAGATTGGGAGTGAAGGTTGATATGGCAAAATGTTTAGTGATTTTGTCGGCTTTAAGGTGGTCAGTACATTATTTCTGAAATTATTTTGAGAGGGTAATGGTATATTTTTATCATTAGTAAAGTATTTGATCTTTTGCATAGTTGTCTAGTATTGGGGTGTAGTTTCTGGAGCTGATGTTGGAATTGGTGCTGTCTATAATTAGTTGTTTTATTTTTTACTTGTTTAGTGAGTATGTTTAGAATTTTATTCTCATCTTCATTTCTGTTGGCTATTCAATTGCGCCTGACAGCTCGTTTTGATTTAATAAGCTCAACGATGTGATAAGGTAATGGCTGAGAATTAAAATTGAGAGGTATTTCGCGTTGAATAGTTGAATGCAGGTGAATTTTAAGACTCAAATTAGTAAAGTAGCGTTACTAATGGCTAATATTAATTTTAATCCATCAGTTGGATATGTATGATTTGGAGGTCTATAAGCTGAAACAACATTTATTTCACGAATAGAAATTTTGAGTTTTATTGCAGCAGTCTCCAAATGTTTGCTTCTGAGAGAATTGCTTGAGAATGTTCTCGATATTTATAGATTATTATGGCTCCTCCTCCAGAGGCTGAGAGTCCGGGTCTGTCACTTTTATAAATTTTGTATCCTGATAAATTTAAATTTTCACCTGAGACTAGGTGAGTTTCTGTAATATAGGCCATATGAATATTTTATCAGAACAGTTGTATACAGAGTATATACCCGGAAATGTTACGACAAATCTCTAGGAGAGGTGGGGCACGTCATAAGGATTGATAATTTCATAGCAACCCATGGCCGCAAACTTCAGTGGTAAG
Source organism: Laupala kohalensis (assembly GCA_002313205.1). NCBI lineage: Eukaryota > Metazoa > Arthropoda > Insecta > Orthoptera > Trigonidiidae > Laupala > Laupala kohalensis. The sequence continues at coordinate 86,761 of NNCF01131266.1, read as the reverse complement.
TGGTAGCAGAGGTCGAAAATCGGAAAGGAAACAAGAGAGTGATTCATTTGAAACAATTATTGGACATAATGTGTACAAAAGTTGTACGACATGATACAGCTGTAATTTTACAACTGATGCTCGTAGTTTGCACCATCAGACACCACGCAAGTCTGACACCAATGACTTCCGGACACACTCGAATACACCAAATCATTATCATATCTGTAATTTCAGTTTGCAAGAAATGTATTCTACATCTACTTGGTTCATTTTCACCGCTAAATATTATTCAAGCTTCTTGAAACGGTAAACTAGTGTTGCAGGCAGAAATTATTTTACAGCGTCTATACCAAACTTTAAAGCAAAATACAGCTGATGTGGGTGTAATGCATGCTTTTTTGTGGGGCTTTAGTGCTCGTCAACGGCAAAGTCATTAGCCTTTGTAATGCATGCTAATTGTACTTAGGGTACAGAAAACTTAAGCAAAACCGTTGGAGCCGTTTTTGAGAAACATTCCAAAGAGTACTTTGATCTTCATATGAAGTACCCTTCGATATATAGTAAAAAATTAGAGCACGTGCGTCGACAACGAGTACATTCTACCGTAAATACGAAATGCGAATAAAATTGATTCATCCATTTACTCAGAAACACTGCGCACAAACGGATGGACAGACAGACAGACGAACAGACCTTACGCCAAAAACAACTTTTTCAGAATCAGGGGTCACCAAAACGGATAGTTCCATGAAAATCTCGTTTTTGCTTTATTTACAATTACAATACTTTCTGTGTGCTATGTATATGAGAAAGTAACACCAAATGCATCTTAATTCATATTTTTACAGTAAGTCTTTGTCGAAATATAGCATTTTCAGTGAATTAGTCTGTGTTATACTATATTTTTATTCTCTAGAGATCAAATAATATTTAATTTTATTCCGGCGATGCGTTATAATTTAATTGCTTTCTTTTTTTAATAGAGCATTTAAGGTCATCGTATTACCTCTGGATGTATATGGCAATTTTATTAATCATGTGTTAGCGCCTGAGTTTGAGTTGAAAATTTTCTGTAGATAAATGTGGGACGTGGTGACCGGAGATGAAAAGTATGATGATGCAGCTGATGTGAAAATGAAGGTGTGCTGGAAGCTGAAGAAATGCCTGGGCTGCCCATTTCATTACAAGAACCCTTGAAACAATAGCGTTATACTGAGTGAAACAAAAATCTGGTATCTATCAAGTAGATATTTATCATAAGTCTCAAGAAATATTGCTGACTCAAACTCAAAATGAGCATATCTAGTGATATAAACTCATGGGTCATATGAGCTGTGCTAGTCTGAAGAAACTTCATGATCTTTGTGTGTGAGTTCCTGAAGGAATGTGTTACCAATCCTTTTTGAGAGATTTGTCTGCTGCAAAAATGACTAGAAAACATTTTAATACCGTCCGAGAAACAGCCACCAGACCTCTGCAAATCATACATACGTGTGTGGGGCAATTGACTCACCAATCTTTAATGGAAACATATTTTTTGGTGGTTGTAGATGATTTCAACCATTTCACTCAAGTTTTTCTGCTCAGAAGCAATGATGAGACAGGAGAAAACCTCATAGTTCACACCACTGAAGCTGAAAATCATCGTAAGTGTCAAAAATAAGAGTGGATAATGGCGAGTACAAATCAAGTGAGTTGAAGGTCTGGTGTAAGTAGAAAGGAATACAATTGTATTATACAATTCCCACAAGCCCAAACTCAGTGGAACTGCAGAGGGGATGTACAGAACCCTGGCAGATAAAACAAGAAACCTTCTGAATGAAGCCAAAACAAACAGCAGAAGTCCTTCTATAATTGTGAATACAACACCTGCACAGATGTGGTATAACAAGAAACAAAATCTGTCTCAAAATATTTTATGGTTCTGTGGTCTACACCAAAGTTCTAGGCGATCTCAAGAAAGGTAATCCTAGAGGACAAAGAGGAATATTTGTTGGATGAACTAGCAAATCCTGTCGAATTTGGGATGAGAAAACAAGCTTTTACTTCTCTCATGATGTTGAAGTTATACGCATGCCTGATGACAGGCAACATGTTCTTCGCATTACCATTTAAGATTTCTACGATGATGATATGTTCATCCAAAAGAGGATGAAGATCTAGTTGATGCATAAAATGAAAATCAAAACAATGAAGAAAAAGAACTGATGTTGAAAAATCGGAAGAAGAAGATGTAGTCCCTCTAGAAAAACGTGATTCTGATTATCAACCGGAAGATGAAGAAATAGAAAATGAAGGTCAGGGTGCACCTAACGTTTAGTGAAACGAGACATCTTCCAAATCACCTTGAACACTATTATATTCTCAGCCTATATGCATAAGAACCAACTTTGACTTACGAAGATCAAAACATGACCTTCAAGGTCCTGATCATAAAAAATGCTAATTAATAAGAATTAAAGAGGAACAAAACTGCCTCGAGAAGAATAAAACTTGGAAAGAGAACTGTGCCACAGGAAAGGAAGTTGTGACAAGTCGTTGGATATTTAAAACCTAATCTGATTGGCGTTTTCGAGCAAGACTAGTCGCCAGAGGCTGTCAACAAAGGAACAATATGGACTACCAAGACTTTTATAGATCTTTTGTGCAAACCAACTCTCTGGAAATGCTGTTGGCTCTTGCTGTCTCTGAAGATATGAAGAGATGCACATTCGATGTAAAATCTGCTTTTCTCTATTGAGACCTCAACCAAGAGATATGCATGCGCTTACCCGAAGGGTATAATGAATCTGAAAAAATTTGCAAACTAAGAAAAGCACTCTATGGCTTATCTTACATTGCACCGCAAGAATGATTCAAAAGCCTGTGTGCCTTCTTGAAGAGAGAAGAACTCAAACAACTACAAATAGACCAATGTGTTTTCAAGTGTCATTTGACAAGAATTACTTGTTACGTCGATGACGGTTTGGTGATTGCTTAAAACCCTTGTCTTATGCAAAGATTGTTGGAAAAAATGAAGGAAGAGTTTGACACCACTGTGGATTATAAACCTAAGAACTATTTGGAAATTCAGATTTAAAAAGAGAGGAAGGAATCTTCATCAATCAAGAGGAATGTGTTTAACAAGTGATCAACAAATACAACACGAACTCAGCCAAAACAATGGTTTTTCCTGTATCAAATCAAAATATTTCCAGTGATGATGTCAAGACTCAAGAAATAAATTTCTTCTACATAGCAACAGTGGGGAGGCTGCTCTACGTGTCATGCAAGACCGGACCAGATGTCAGGTATGCAATGAATTTCGAAAGCAGGTATACAAAAGATCCGAAGAAACATGATGTTTTGATCATCAAGAGAACTTTAGGGATATCTGAAAGGATCAAAAGAAGGTATACTTTATTCCAACAAGAAAGAAAATATCAACATTCTGAAAGTGTTGCGATTCACATGGTTGTGACAAAAGATAGAAAAAGTACTACAGGCTACATTATGAAGTATGCAAATAGGCCTATTGCATGGTACTGACGCAAACAATCTATCGTGACTCAATCATCTACTGAAGCCGAATATTTTGTAGTGACTCAGTGCAGAAAGGAAATGAAGTATGTTTAATCTGTTCTGGGAGAAATGTTATCCAAGAAAATCAAGGTGATCTTTCATGTTGACAGCACCAGCTGACATGTTAAGTAACATCTCATCAAGGATGAGATGTTACTTAACATGATTAAAGCAAACCAGTTGACATGTTAAGTATCATCTCATCAAGGATGAGTTTAAGAGAGGGTGATTTAAGATCACACAGAGTCGTACTGAGCAGAATGTTGCAGACATCTTTACCAAACCCTGGCAAGTTTTAAAATTTAAAACACTTAGAACTCAAAGTCTTAATACTATATACATAGTACGTACCATATATACTCACTACAGTTTATTGTCAAAATGTGTTTTTTATTTATTTATTTTTTGTATTTTCATATACTGATTGTGTTCCCATTTCGGGGAGTGTTTGGTATGTTTCTTAATATCTGTATGTTTCCAAATACTTATTTTTATGTGTACCTATAGTGAAATCATTTGTGTCATTATTGCTGTTTAAATCATCATTTATATTTTCTATTGAGGGAGTGTGTAAAAACCTGTGAAAATTGACAATACAAAATATAAATGTCTCTGTTGGTACTATTGTCTCTGTGAAGATGGACAAATGAATAAACGGGAAACAACTCAGATATGATTGTGAAAACAAAACAAAAACAATTGTTGGTCCCAGCGAACAGAGGATTCTATAGAGAGAGCAAAAGGACTTCACATAAATCCTCTGCTTTCGCGCGGTAGCAATATTATTAAGACCAAAACATATATATTGCGTTCAGTTGAAGCATTGTATCTGAATAAGATTTCTACTCCAGTTTTGAATTTTTATATGCCCACTTGTGTAGCATGTGGATACATACAATAAAACTTCAAAGATACCTGGGATATATTTTCATATGTAAGGTCTATTTTTCATTTCTTCAATTTATAGAATGACAGTTGATGTGCATGTCGGGTGTCAGGTTAGGAATTTAAATTGTTAGTTAGTATTCTTCCCATGTTTCTAAAAGACCCTGAAAAACGTAAGCTGTGATGCTGTACGGAGAGAACCCCTACTGATTGTGATGCGTTATTTTCAGTTCACTTTAAAGAAAATGGCTTAGATCGAACGTCACTGAGTTATATGCGAAGAAGAGAAGGAATTTTGCCACTTGTTTTTCCATTCTTCCCGGAGCATTTGCAAAAGAAATTAAAGTTTTGTTCTAAAATTCGTACATTATAATGTTTAGACATATCTAGCCTATTTGAGGTTCATGGTAAATTACTTTTTTTTCTTAGGAGAGGAGGGTACTGGAAGGTCCTAAGTTAACTCAAGAACATTCAGTTGCTGAGATCTCTACTTCAGCACAACAATCATGATATATGACAATATCTGTAAGAAAATGAAAATTCAGGAAAACCTATCACTGACAAAATTGATCAATTAAATTGATAATAACAAATTTGTGTTGTTTTTCTCTTGAGTGAATAGAAACAGTAAAAGCATGGTACACCTGCAGGAACGGAATAGAAAATATACGTAAATGACAGCAATCAGCCAGCATTATAGTTCACTCGATATGGCGGCTCTGCACAAAGATTGGATTCACCCATCTTATTTCTTCGTCTCTATAGTATTGTCTGTTCGCTGGTTTGTTCATCGTTTCGTTTATCAAATTTAATGAAGAATATCATTAAGTCGCCTAAAAGAATGCCAAGTTAAAATTAGTATATTTTAATTTATTTGATCCACGCAGTGAAACCCGAAAATGTTTTATCTATGCGTTCACCCACTACAAAAAGAGCTTTATTAAAGGGAATTATTTAAAGTTATTTCAACTCTTTTGATTGAACACGATTCAGTAATTTATAGTTGTTTAAGGTAGAATTGTTGTTTGGGAGATAATATTGTTTTATGTACTTGTACGTAAAAGCTCTTTGTCTTCGATTTTTTTCATTTTGTGTTTTGTTTCCCAGCTACTCGACCTTCCACCCATTTTCTGTGTTTTGTTTGCACAGTTTAATTTACTCTCTTTCTCATTTCTTTCCGTTTTCCGTTTTTTCCATTTTCTCTCTATTTTAGTGTCTTTAATCTCGGCTTTTTTGCCTTTACTGGCCACTCCCCGTTAGTCGCCTTAACTGCTCAGGTAAGACGTTTCCGTCTCCACTATGAGGAGGTCGGGATCACTCACTATCTAGCTGTATGGTTTATTGCTTATTGGTATCATCATAATATGTGTTATAAGCTCTTCAAACTTTTGATAGATCTCTTGGTTTCCTATGTACTTCCTCCGATCTGTAGTTGAATATACTCGTTGTTTCTTCATTTCCTTGTACCAAATTGCTCTCTCTTCGCTCACATATCTGCATTCATGTATCACATGGTCTACAGAGTTCTCATCTCCGTTACATTCATATTTATTATTATCTGCCAAACCTCGTTTGTACTGCCAAACCTTATTTTATTTCGTGCTCGTCCTCACCACAGTGTCCACATATAACTTTTTTCTCCGTACAATATTTCGCTATATGGCCATATCAATGGCATACGTNCACATATAACTTTTTTCTCCATACAATATTTCGCTATATGGCCATATCAATGGCATACGTAACATCGCAAAGGCTGGATTAATTCTTCGATCTTATATAACTTAAATCCCAAGTATATTTTTCCCGCGTAATTATTTATTTGAAGAATTCCTTTGGAATCTCTATTACCCAGTGCTTCATGCGCCAACTATCTCTCCCGAACGTCCTTATTATACGTACTTCATATTCATCTCGGCTATTTCCTTTGTTTTGTCGTAATAACTTATCTTTAAATTCAGCTTCTTCCTGGTCTTCTACGTTAAATATAATTTCTGTCGGTCTGTTTTTCTTTGGTTCCTCTATTCATATATCTTTGTGAGCATTTATTTTTCACCAATCCTCCTTACGCATCGTCTTATTAATACCTTTTATCTTCTAGTTCACTTACATTCATCAATTTTATTACTGATGGCTCTGATCGTATTACCTCGTGAACAGTCTTTGCAATGTCTACTTTAGTCTCCGTATTCTTTTTTTCTACATATTTTATTTTCTCCTTCTTTTGTCTCCTCTTTACTACTGTTCAGTAGGTTTTTTGTATCTTTTCTCCTGGAGTATTCAATTTTTTTGTGAGGCTTTACGACACGTCGACATCGAAGTCGTTAGAACCCTAAAAACTTGTACAGGTAGGGAAAATGCAGTTACGCACTAAGAAGAGCCAACATGACTCTCCCCGCGTGTGGGACTCACCGAATGACTCAACCTTACCCACTAAAAACGCTCCTGAATTACATCTCAAAACTCAAATATCAACATATTTCCAAACATTACATCATTATTTAAAAAAAGAAGAGAAAAATGAAAGATACCCTAGCGTCGGGATCGAAAGAACAAGAGGTGACCAAGGAAGGTCAGAAAGAGAAAGGAAGGAGTCTAGGACAAGTGAGTGGAAGTAATGTCAGACTCAGCTCCGGGCCACGTGTTTGCCAAACACGTACTTACTATATGTAAGTCCCCTTGGGGGGAGAGGAAAATGAAAGATACCCAAGCCCTAATAGCGTCGGGATCGGAAAGAATAAGTGACCAAGGAGTATTCCACTCTGTCACAGTATCTCTCATTCCATCGGTTATACTCGCTACTTTTCCTTGGATATTCTGTACTGTGTCATTCACTCTCATTAGAAGTTGGTCTTGTTCTCGCTTATTCTGCTGTTGTTTGTTAATTATATCCTCAAATTTACCAATTTTTTGTATCCCTATCTGTCTTCTCTAATCGATCTTTTGTTACTCTTTCCGTTAACATGTTCCACCTCTCATCAATTACTGATAATATCCGTTCTTCTATGTCAGTTAATTGTTTCTTACTCACTAATAGTAATGCGCTTTTCTTTAATTTTGTGTCAATTTCCATTAAGTGTTGTTTAGCCTGTCCTGTGCTATCCAATTGTCTTCATTCTTTACGCATTACATTGTTATCTCCTCATTTTCTAAAATAAACGCCATAAATCACTAACTCCATCTCTTATTCTCGGTTGATACTTCCCAAATAGCCTTTTAAACTTTTCGTCCTCAAATTTCATGATCAATTGTCATATATACTTTTTCCGTCCATTTTATAGCATGCCCCTGTCTTTCCACCCTTTCTCGTGCGACGAGTTAATTATTCATCCCCATCTTTAGTAGTACTGTATTCACTTTCACCCGAGCCCTTAGGTGTTTCTGGTTGCTGTTTTATACTTTTACAGTACTATACTTTTATCTTTTCCGTACTGTGAATTAGTGTGTGTAGTACATTAGTAGGTAGGCTAATACCAAGGGTTTCTGTTGTCCTAATATTATTTTATATTTGTTTTCTTTTTCTAAGTTTTATTTTCTAAATTTTATTTATTATTATCTCTTTTTTTATTGGTGAGATAGTATTATTTGTCTTCCAGAATTTATTCCTGATTATCTCGTGTGAATTTCTTGTACTGTCAAGGAATTATTGCTGGTAATAGATTTTTCCAAGTATTTTCCAGGCCTGTACCTGCTTCCATACCGAAGTTATTAAAATCTTCTGCCGTTATAGGTATTGTATGAAGTTCCACTTCTTAGTATCGTAGCCGCTATTAGTCTTCCCTTAGCATGATATATCATTAGCACTGTTCGAGCTGATGTNTATGTATATATATATATATATATATATATATAATAAAACAGGGAGAATAATAGTGTAGTGGACAACTCTAACCTTATAAAAAAATTATCTGCCTCGGTTAGCTCGTTTTAATTAATGAAGTAAATGAGTTCGTATTTTTTGAATAAGTGAATATCACACATTGGGTTTCCTTAATCCAAGGATAACGCCTAAAATAAATTGACTTAATCTTTTAATTACACAAATACATTTAAATTAAATATTTCATGCTACACAGCCCCCAAAACTCACACGTCATTTCCCAAATTACCATAATAACACATCCCTTTACAAAATAACCCCTTATTTGATTTTACTTCATCTCCAAAACAAACAAATATTATTTGACTTTCAAAAATAACAGGACAAAAAATCTTTTAATGTCCAATTTATTTAATTAACACTGGTAACAAGAATTTTGATCGTGGGCTTTATTAATTCCCTCAAAGCACATTATCTTCTCGCTTTCATCTTAAATGTTAAAGGTGGACGCAGCCAACTTGGAGAATACCTTTGACATATGACAAATCAGTTTTTTGTTGTAGTAGAAGTTACAAGGTCCCAGACGGCATTAGAGCTCGAACATTGACACTGTTCAGCTCACAGCTTGTCGTTCGCGTCACCGGTTGTCGCCCTGATCTACTGCGTCTGCGCTCCATTCAGGAATTCAGGCCCCATCTCGGAACAGCCGTGTCTCGACATTTCCACGAACTAAGTTGCGCATCGCGAGTTCGATTAGTTTTCGACAATTTCGAACGGAAGAAGTTTCATCAATTTCAATGAGCTTAATGAGTTTCAAACTGCCACCTTATGGCAACCTGAGCACAACAAAATGTTGAGACCAAAAGGTCAAAAGTTCCAAATGTCACTCGGAAAAATCTTCCAAGTAACGACCGAAAAGTGCCATTGGAAAAATGCACTAAGTCTCGAAATGCTCGGAACGAATAACAAGAATCGCTTTCCGAACAAATGTCTCAGAATACTCAAATCAGAATGTCTCTCCGGAATCAGAATCAGAATGAAGCTTAGTAAAATCTCCGAATGTTAGAATCCGAACGAATGATTGTTCTAAGTTCGTCTCTGAGCTCTTATGAATGAGCTTTTTCCCCACTCTGCCCGTCTGTCACTTACTCACGTGATCTACGTTTTCAAAAATCATGTGAAGTACTCTTGCAATTATCTCAAAATTACACTTCTCATGGAGTTGCTGTTATAGGTTAAATTTCAACTTGAGAATGCGCGCACCAGACCAATCCACGAGCAGCATTTTTAAACATTTCCACGCTCAGCGGCGTCATTTTCCCCACACGTTTTTTGAGCGTTCTTCACCAGACGGCTTTTAACGACCGCGCTCGTCTCTTTAACGTTACTTTCTAAATTTTCAACGACCGCGCTCGTCTCTTTAACGTATTTAACTTCCACGATCTGGCGTCGACTGCCCGACAGCTCCTAGGTCGCTGGTCGCTATGCGAACTAAGGGAGTACCCTCTCACTCCCACGCAGCTATTGTGGACCCTTCATAAACCACTCATTCTTCTTGCGCCTCTTCTGGACGCTGCGTGTTCGATATTGTAGCCTTCAAGTGACATGACTTTCTTTTCTTTCAAAACATTTAGTAAATTTCCGTTGCTACTAGTTTCTTTTCTAACGAACTCTACTTTCGATGTACGCGCTACTTCCAACCGCTTCTGATCAAACAAATACGTTGTACACCGCTCCATTCCCCTCGCTTCTGTTTAAATTTGGTTCCTGATACCAGGAAGCTCTGCGCTTACTCCAACGGCTGAGAGCCTTCCCTCTTCCCTCACGACTTCACCTGTAACAGCCACAAAATTCTTCCGCTTACTAATACATTTGAATCATTAATAACCTCATAAGATTGATTATTAATTGGGAATTAATCAAATCTTACAATGTATACATATGTGCTACTCCTTGGTGCATCATCAACATTGCATATGGTCATGCGATGAATTTACACAACTTACTTTAAATACTATTTCGAAGCTACAGCAGCATGCTTGCTAACGTTTTTTACACACTACTGGAACAAAACACTTCGTTAAGGCCACTGTCGCAATTTAGACGCTGTTCCTGAAAATACTACCTTACAATCTTCGAAAATATTATGTTCAATTTGTCAAATGATCTGTTTACATAATCTTTCAAAATTAATTTCTCCGTTATTTTCCGGCAGAATTTCCTGAAAATTTAATGACATACTTTCCTGCTCTTATTCTTGAACATTGTTATCTTCGTTGTTATCTTCTTCACCACAAGTCGAATTATCTATGTTTCTATGTACTTTAAACATGCTGTCGACATAATGTTAACATTTTTTCACATTTACGTTATTCGGTCCCTATGTGTCGGTTTGTACCAATTGTTTGCACATACGTTCAGTTTTACTTCCCCTTTCAATTAGTATATGTTTGATTGGACAAATCACTCTTGAAAGTCACTTTCTAACACAAGTGTACGGAGCTCTATTTCGAGCACGTAGTCACTCACGTAACCTTGTCTTCGAATTCGCATCATACAATTGTGGTCTTAACCATGAAATATTGAAATAATAAACATATAAAGTTATATGTAATCACATACTTAGTGTTTCGCAGGATCGAATCTTTTGAGATATCTTTAACGTAACCGCTAATTTTTTGGTACATGTGTCTAATAAACTAGTTAAACAGATGGAAGATTCACTTAAGGGACTTTAGGAGCAGTACTGCCGCAGTTTAATAAAATAATTGACAAAATACAATGTTTAATAAAAAAATTGAAGTGATTACAATACATACATTCTTCACTACTAACTACATCAATCACACACTCATTCCTTCAACAACTATACCATTAAATTTGACATACATTCTTTGCTTTTGTTTTATTCACAGGTTTAATGTCAACATTATTAAGTAAATGAATTCACATGAAATATTCTACTAAATTTAGAAAGTTGTTGATGTTTAAAACACCTTGTAAATGTTCAACAACACTTTGCCTTCATCATACATTGCGAAATCTATTTTCACACTTTTTAGGATTCTTCAGGCGGTTGCAACACTTCTTCACATTAGCAAAACTAGAGATTGCCTCACAAGACCGTTATTAGCGTGTTTCTCATTCACTCTTATTGATTCACTACAAAATGTTAAGGGCCAAAACGGTAAATTTTTCAAAGCCAGAAAATTGTCTCCGTCTAATTTGACAAAATTATGAAATTGTTTACTTAATAATAATGAAATCAAACATGCAATTACGTCCCAGATGAATCAAAAAAGCATTTGAATAGATGCTTCTCAATTCACTTCTGTTCTTTCATTCTGATTGGTTTAAATGTCTAGGCAGCTACAAAAGGCACAGCCTTCATGAAAGGAGGTCTCCATGTCCACGCTCAAGGTCGCGCGGCACCGCGCGGCACGACTACAAATTTGCGGACTGTGCTATAAGATACTGTGTGTTAAACCCTCATTTCTTCACGACTTGCAACCCGTAGCCAACGCAGAATGTGCAGATGGTCGAATTTAAATGAACATGCTGCGTTGCCTTCGATCCAACGTACCGGCTGTTGGCAACGCTTTCTGCGGACCGAACCTCAGGCTTCCTCTCAGCGTCCTGCTGTATACATCATTGCTCAAGGACTTCATAAATGATTCGTTGCATTGACGGAGCATTCCTCGGCACATCGTTGTGTCACTTAAGTCATGTACTAATAGTTCAATTAATAAACACTTATTATAATGTTCAAATAAGAAATATCACTTTTGCCAACTAAGTTGGTCGAACTATTCAGGACTTATCGGTTCTTCTTACTCTGAATAACAAATGTTCACAACCGCATCCTCCGAAAAACTCAACTGTTAGTTTCAGATGTCAAAAATGCAAAATGTCCCGTTTCATGAGTGTTTCACGCACATTTATCGACATGAAAGCATCGCCCACTATTTTTGAAGCTCTAAAACTTCTAGAAACTTCTGTGTTTTGTCATTTTCCTTTCTCATGCCTTATGAGGTTACATTTTCGAACATTCTTCCTCACGTGAACATTCCTTTCCCCACTCTCCCTCATTCGTTATCACGTCACATCCCTTCTTCTTCTTCCTCTTCCGAATATGGAAAAACTTTCTAGAATCTTTCTCCTCACATGCCAACCCCAACGATGCCAAATATAGTTCTCTGTATTTCTGGAAACTTCTATTTCTTTTTCTCTCGCACTGTAATGCCACAATAATCAAGAAACTGCGTATTACCTTCATTTTCGTTCTTGAAGCTTCTTTAACATTTTCCGAGTCTCCTTTGTTCCCTTGTATCGAGTAGATACAACCAAAGGACTTGCGTCACACGCTAGCGGATTTCTCTTTTCGAGAACCCTTCTCGCATCTCTTTGTGTCTTACTCAAGGCTTCGTAATGCTTCGTAAAATATCTAATGTTTCCAAATAATTAAGTTTTGTAACAAAAAGTTATAATCAAGGGATCCGGATCAAAATTTGTACCCAACTGTTTTAAATTAAGAGGAGAATCTAATGCAAAAATTTGCGGTTACCGTGTAACAGTGGCAGCCATCGATCACATCAAAACTTTCAATGTTGTGAAGTTGATATCGTACCTCGGGTATGATAAAAAATCTGGGAAAATACAAAGGGCGTATATAACCGTGCATATTCATTACCCATTTCATGAAAATGTTTTTAATTTTATTTCATGTTATTAGGAATTTAATTTAATACTACTCTACTATTACAAAAACAGGCAATGCATTTATTTAACTTTCAAACAGCATAACAGAGAGAGCCTTTGCGACCGCGCGAGGCAGTGAGTTGTTAGAATCAAAGTTCGTTTCATAATTTTTTTTCCCGAGCCCCGTTGCTGGCCAAGCGATTGTTGATCCGATTTAAATTACTTTTCTAAAGACATATTTCATTTTCGCTCGAAGTTTAATTCATTCGGTATAACTGGATATTTAGCCATCAATATTCAAAACTCCTTAACATTTAAAACGTGCACGAAAAGAGCCAATCCACATTTCTTTCTTTTACTATGTTACAAAAACTGAGCAGAATTTCGCAACTAGCACCCCACATATCATGAGCTCGGATTCCATCTCTCTTTAGAGAGCATATTTTAAAGAATTTTCACTGGCGGTACTGGAAGTAGAGAGGGGTCAGGCATAATTTCCAGACCAGAGGTTCTCTCAGGTAAAAACTAATTTTGGAATTACCATGGTTTCACAGAAAAAATTAAGTCACTACAATATAAAGGCATAAAAATTTTGAAATTGCTGTAGAAGCAAAGATTTATAGAATTGCTTGAAATTAAATCAAAATGAGTACTCACTAATTGTTTAATTACGAGGTTTTGTTCTAACTTTTTGCTGTTTTATTCACCTGGCCTTGGGTCAAAAAACACAATTTACTTGTTGTGTTTACTTTTTCCTCATTTTTGGCGCCGACACAAACTGGTGTTACTAGGCAGAAATCCATCTCTCATTAGGTGGCACTAATAACACAAAACTAGGGTTCTGCAATATTTATGTATCCCCTGATGAATTCGAAATTAGTGATGAAACGTTGAGAGTGAAATATATTTTTAAGTCAGAAAGTCGTAAACTTTTATAATTAAAAATATAATTACGACAGACTTAAACGGTACAATTATCTCTTCTTATTCTAGGATCTACAACATTCCTTTGTAAAACGTTTTGACCTATTCTACCACAGCCTTTGATTGAATTCTATCCAATACTTTAATGGTCCAATTCCTGGTTTTCATATTTCTGATATCTTTCAGCACATCATCTCTGCATCTAATTCCTGACCTTCCTCTCTTTTTGGTGGTTAAGGGGAACCAGTTGAAGATTTTCTTCACTGCTCTATCATTGTCCATCCTGTGTAGATGCCCAAACCAGTTGAGTATCAGTGTCTTTAGATAATTTATTATGTTTCTTTATTTACTGATTCCATCTATTTATCTATTTCTTCTTATTCTCCAGGTATATTCTTCTAATTTGATTGGACCATATATCCTTTACAAAATTTTCCTCTCACTTATCATTA
>NNCF01131266.1:38844-54445 GCA_002313205.1 Laupala kohalensis | reverse complement strand
TATATATATATATATATATATATATATATATATATATATATATATATATATATATATATATATATATATATATATATATAATATATACTCTTCTCAACACCTCGCTGTAAAATCTTTTCCAAAATATCGTCTCCAAACATATAATTTAAATCTCCTACGGTACCAAACATGGCGGCCTACACCCAGACAGTGGTGTATCTTTTAAAGGTCTTCTCTTGTCTCCAGGGACATGCACCAGCCTCCCTTGTCGCACAGCGCTTCCTTGCATCTTACATATCCATTTATTTCCAAGGAAAAGCGTATAAAAACAAGTGAAATACCTCAAATGGGTTTAAAGTTAATGAAATTATACGCAGTACTTCCAGTTTAAGCGCAAAAAAACGAACATAAAGAACGCACAGAAAACTCACAACCCGCAATGATTTTATTCAAAACTCTTGATAATTCTTCGAATATTATTATAATCCGTTACCGTATCTGAGATCAACCATCCCCCCAGGGGTCTTACATCTACTAAGTACGTGTTTGGCAAACACGGGGTCCCGAGCTAAGTCTGGCATTACTTCCACTTAATTGTGCTAGTCTCCTTCCTTTCTCTTTTGTGACCTTCCTTGATCATCTCTTGTTCTTTTCCATCCAGATGCTATTAGGGCTAGGGTATCTTTCATTTTCCTCATTTTTTGTCGCCCCTTATTTTTTTGTCCTCAATTTTTTAAATGTATGTTTTGGTATGTTGTAATCCAGGAGGACTTTAGTGGGTATGGTTGAGTCATTCGGCGAGTCCCACACTTGCGGAGAGTCGTGTTGGCTTTCCCTAGTAACTGTATTTTCCCTACCTGTACAAGATTTTAGGGCTCCAATGACCTTTGATGTAGACGAACCGTTAAGCCCCACAAAAAGAAAAAAAATCAACCATAGCCCAGAAAGAACTCAAGGGTCTAACGATACATTCAATTTAAAATGACAGGTTATTAGAATTTAAAACCACTTTACATCATTTCACTCATTCTAGTGTGCTCTTGGCGATAGCTGCGGTAGTGAATGTGCTCTTTCTATTTTCAGTTTAATCTTTCTATTTTTTCGTGTTTTTGTAATTCAGTAGTTGTATTTAGATCCTAACTTTCATTGCAGTGTAAAATTCTTTGTTCTGTGTGAGTGTTAAGTGAAAAAACACTTAAAACATTTCCTAAGGTTATCAAGCCTAACGGACCGAATATAATTTCATATTGTTTTCATTAAAGTGCTCCATTCAAACGTATGATAAAGTTTACGTAAGTACAAACGAAATCATGAATTTAACTTCTTGGTGCATTAATATTAATTATTTTGGTGCATTTAGATTTTCTGGTGCGAATACTATTTATCATTATTAACTTATAAACAACGTATTCTATTGTTGGGCTGCTCAAGTTTCGTCACCGTAAATATAATTATTCCAATATTTTACCATTTGTTTTCTTTATTTTTTGTAGTTATTCATTACACTCTAACATAATATTGCATAAGGTATTGTCGAATTAATTTAACTGCAGTTGTCGTCCTAAATTATTATTTTTGTCATTTTAGTTGTCGGTTGAATATTTATTTATTTAATATCTCATTTGCGTTTCCGTAGTAATAAATTTATTAATACTAATATCTATCAATGTTAGTTGTCAGTTCTAGTGTACTCATTTGCTTTTGTCGATAAATTGCCAACCAACTCACAACAATGGACACAAACGCATTCCTCAACGCATTGAAAACTGACCTTTACAAGGCGTACAATGACTTCGTACATTATATAGACACACGGATCAGTGCGCTGGAAGCGGTCAATATGAACACGATAAGGAATTCTTGACGTCCTTCCAATTGCTATCACCCGGTTCGCCCAAATACACATTCACCACCCCAACTCTTCATTCAAAATAGGTTTAGTGAATTCAAGATATGTTCCAGTTTCCTCCCTTACCATCTCATTTCATCCCCTCTCGTCCAGTACCCAAATCTGTTCACAAACCACGCACAGGTAAGCACAGTGGCCCGAAACCACATAAAGTAGTGCTATCAAGAGATAAAGCACACACTTCCACGCAGAAATCAAACGTGCTCATATTAACTGATTCGCAGGGTCGTCACGTGTCCTCCATTTTGCGTGGATTGCTTCCCAGTCAGTTCTCAGTCTCCGGTTTCTTTAAGCCAAACGCTTGTTTGGCTGAAGTTATTCGAGAACTGAACACCTACACTAAAAAACTTACTCAGCGGGATACAGTAATCATCATAGGTGGACAGAACTATATTAACTTGGGGGTCATTTCAACGCTTCTGAACCTCTACAAAAACTAAAAACCGCCTCTCAGCACACAAACAATACTCTCTAGCCTGCCTCCAAGCTTCAACGTTCCACAAAAAAAAATTAACCTGCCAAACATCTTCTTAAAACATCACCAGGCAGACACAAAAATTACATTTTTTGATTCGCAACCCCACCTGACTGCCAAGGACTTTACCCAGTACGGTTTACACCTGAGTCTCGGGAAAACATCACGTCAGTTATCTCCTAGCTTCCCATCTGTTCTCACATTTTCCTCCTTCAGACACTCCTACACCTCCTCTTCCACCTCCCTCTACTCCTACCTCATCACCTCCACCTCACTCTACCCCTACCTCATCAACACCCCCTCCCCTTCTCATCTTCACACCCATTTCTTCCCCTGCCCCTGATCTTTCGCCTTCTCTTTCCTCATCTCACTCGCCCTCAGCTGTTCCTACATCCACATCTCCTTCCGCCCGCATACACAGTCACAACTTGCGCTAAAGGTAACAATCGCGTTTGGGTGTAGCGCGTGGGATTGATCCGGGTCTAGATGCTGTAACAAATTCATATTTCCCTCCACAATCTAACTTCCAATTAAGATTTTTGCGAAAAAAAATACTTCCTTATATTTCCTTTCAAGAAACATTTGCACATTTTTCGATAGATTAAGTGTTTATTCCGCTGAAGTTCTCCGTTTACGGGATAGATTTAAATTCACCCATCATTTTTCGAAATGAATGGGGTCACTCTACTATGAGCGAAGGTATCAATATTTTCCATGTACTTTATTTAAGAGTAAATATATTGCTATATTCTTCTTTTGATATTTTATATCTAACTGAAATAGTTTACCAAGGGAAATGCAAAAGAAACACAACAATTATTTCTTCAAATTAACGTACTCTGGAGGTCCCCGAGACACACCCATTTCTTTCATAATTTTTCAATTAATTTTTCGTTATGAGTGAAGTTTCCTGGAGAGTAAACAGTAAACTAATTTTCTTGGATAATTAATTATTTAATTATCCCTAATGTTGGTTTACTGTTATAACGTTCCAGTTATATGTGTACATATAAATAATACATTTCAAAATAATAATTTAACAAATAATAATTTAACAAAGAAAATGAGACAACGTCATTAAAATGAAGCGAGGTAGTTGTTCAAATGTAAGAATTCGAACCCACTCAAAAGAAAACCATAACTTTGAACTTCGACCGAAAGTATAAGTTACTTAATATTTCAATTAACACGTCGCGCGATACTTCATCATTATGAGAATTTGCAAAGCTGAATTTTCAGCTTACTGAAAAGTAAAGAATTTAATCTCCAATAATGTACACTTGAAAATTTTCTAGTATCTCATCATCTGCTGCATACCAAATGCAAGCTCAAAAAGTGAATAGTCAAACTGACAAGTACAAGCGCCAATCCTTAATTGCCACTTTGTTTCATCGCCTAAAAGTTGAAGCAAACAACTTAAACCCATATTCTGAGCGAATCAAACACATTGCGGACGCGTACGATTTTAGTGAGCAAATGGCTTCAATGATTTATAATCTATGCATCAACATATTATCCTAAATCATTTAACAAATCAGCAACAAATTCGTAAAAAATTAAAGCACTCATCACAAAATGTTAAAGAACCGTAAAGTGGACGTAAACGAATAATAAGTACGTTGCATCCCATTAAACCAAATGGATGCTGTTCTTTTGCTCAAGATATTCAAATTTTCTACTTTTGGTGAAAGTCGTATAGGACATGTCTGGAATGATGTACAGTTTATTGCAGTGTGTGTTCTATGGTCCCTGTTTTAGTTGCTTCTTCTTAGAGAAAAAAATTTCTTTTTCTGTTTATAATAGCACACAGGTGTAGCAAACACTTCTTTTGCCGGAATTACACACTCAGACAAAACTGAACTATCAACGACATAATGGTGGCCCGATTTTCCGTACTTCACTACATAAATGAAGGACTTTGCTACAGGCAAAGTGTCCTGACGTGTCTGTTTCTTCATCCAATTTTTCGTTATTTTACAAAGGCGAACACCAGGGTGCTGATAAGGATGTGCACGTGACATTTCGCAAACTGTTATGCCGGGACAGAGCGATACGAAACGTAACTTGGCATCCTTGCTATGGAAGTTGTCGCCGAAGCTCTCAGTGAGGGCGAGTATGGCATGTTGGGACGCGCAATACGCAGGACAGGACGGCACACAATCGAAGCTCAATGTCGATCCGCAATTCACCACTATCCCGCCACAACCATTCTTGTTAGCACCCATATAATCCAGAGCCAAGAGCGATCCTCGACCTATACTGCAAATATTCGAATCGATACATGCCTCCCACTGACAATCGGTCCACATTGTAGCGTTATTAAAGAGAATGTCCACACGATTGAAGCGACCGATTGCGTACTGGAATAGACGATTAAAATCCAGATCGTTTGTTACATCTGCGGGGAAATACACTGCTTTTCCCTTGCCAAACCTCTCGTTCAGTTTTTGCACAGATTTACTTCTGTCTATGCAGTCTTCTCCGGAGCATACGACACAATGGAGTCCTTGTTTAAGAAGCTCACTCGCCACAGCTGACCCGATGCCCGTGTTGCCTCCCGTGATAATTGCGATCTTGTGCTGTACATCCATGTACTGATGTCTGGGAGGAGGGTTTCTATTGAACAACCGCTTCGTATAATCATCCTTTCCCTTCAGTGCTCTCTGTTTCAACTTTTTCTCGTTCTCTTTTATTTTTTCATGTAGAGGAGCAGCATAGATATTCCGAGCAACGACGCATTTAACGTTACTCGTCAGCAAAAAAGATATTCGTGAAATACCAAGTATATTCTTGAACATTGCACTTAAAATTTACTAAGTAAACATCAAAACATAACTACTTAACAACTCCTAGGCAACTAAATATCTGCACCTCTCTCGATAAAACATAAAAAGTAAAATTAAGAAAATCATTATTGATGCACGAATCGTGTAATTAAGAACTATATTTAGCCTAAGATTAATGTAATACGCAAATTAATCCATATATTTTACAAATAAAGAATAGCTATAAAACTTAATACGTTAGATGAAGCATCACCAACTGGACTGAAAATATTTACATAAATAAACAGAACATGAAACGTTTTATGTTCCGGTAACGATGAGCCAGAACTGATCCTCAAATGGAATAAGTGATTTAATAGCGAACGAATAGAATACATAAATCCAAATCGAAACCCTGAAAAAAAGAGAGTGGTTCTAATATTTAGTTTAAATGATAAAAGGATAGTAACAAAGATTACAAAAAATAGTTAATTCGTATGATGACGAGAGATAAATTACCATGTTCGAATTCCACTTCTCAATCTACCAATATTAATTTATCTTCAAACAGTGTTGTTTATTATAAATAAACGTATTTATATATTCTATTTATGTATTCTATTCGTATATCAATATTTCCGAGTTTGTTGATTTATAAATAGTGCTTACATAACGAATTGTCTCCTGAATCCAAATGATTATATATTTTCTACATAAATGGGATAATTATTGATATAACCGCTAATGTATTCGTCTACGGGTTAATTTCACTCATCCGTATAGATATAACTTTCATAAAAGCATGGAAACGCACCGAATTTCAAGAACGTATTTAAGTCTAGTTCGGACGTCTCGTAAATATTTTAAAATAGTTTATTTACCATAGAATAAAACAAGAGAATTGTCGCCTCACGATTGATAAATTATGGAGGAACAATGTCAACTAATTTTTGAGATTAAAAAAAATGAGTATGTTAGTTGTTTATTGTAAACATGTTAGCTATACATAGGGGAGGAAATTCAAGAAAGAAAGTGTATGTAAAAAATCACGTCAGTTCACATAGCACATACCTCGCAATTGAAATGGTGATGTAAATGGAGACGTCCATTTCCAGCAGCGTTCTCTTATTCGGGATATTTTGTTTCATCTTGCAAAAATAACGATAAGATATTTCATTTTTTGATTTATTATTAAATGATACCCTACTAATTACACATTTCAGAGATTACTTTTCGGATAAAGAAAATCCTGATGCGTCTCGTGAAGAAATGAGAAATTGGTAAATGAAAACATTTTTCCGAGGTTATTTCTCGCTTTGGAGATGTTTATAAGTAATAAACAACTTGAAAATTAATGAAATATTTATTTCATTGCATCGTACAATAAAACATTCCAAAAATTAATATTACATTTTTACTCTTGACGGCTTCCTGCTCTTTCGATATTTCATATGAAAATCCTTTTAAATAAATAAACATATTTAAAAAAACTTGTGCAATTAATTTCTAAACGACATCATACAAAATATTTTTACTGGGAATATTGCAGCACAGTTGAAGCAGGGAAAATTACTTGTTTCCCGGCTTTTTCTGTTAATTCATTAACCACATTAATCAGCTCGGAACATCGTAAAAAATTCTCATGTTCCGGAGAAATAAATTTTTGAACTGCAATATAGTTTCAAATAACACTAACGAAAACACAAGTGCAAAGAATTTAATTATTTTGCTGATAGAAAAACAATAGGCACAAATAACTGTCCAAATAGAATGAATGTTGCATTAAATTCTTTCAAAATAATACTCCATTCACCTTTCGTATTCACATTTTTCACTTTCATAAAATCTCAGTATGACGTTGGAAACAAAATTCCTTCTAATATTCTTCCTTGGAGGAAGGAGGTATTGCGAGTTGCAAATGCTAATTTTCAATACGTCCTCTTTCCTCTGCACTGTCCCTCGATCTCGTTGGGAGTGGATAAGTAACTAGTACAGGTTGGATATAACTAGTAACTAGTACAATACTGGAGTATCACCACCCTGAAGCTTCATTCTTTTTAGTGGATCTTAACGTTTCCTGCTATTTTTATCGAAGCTACTCAAGATATGAGTATGTTCTCCACCCGAAAGTGAGCTTCGAAACCTAAAAAACAAAGATTGTAACATTTGTAGTTCTCCACAATATTTTAGATTAAATTGCATTTCATACTGACTCTGAAATTTTTGGTATAACTAGACCGAAACTATAAGAGATGCTTGTGAAAAGAATATGAATTTGAATGAATACTTTTTTAAGCATTGATTCGTCAAAAAACGCATCGATCAAAACTTTTAATCCTCTTACCGTATTTCTTACATATCATATATCGTATCATACATAGGATATATGATGTGACTCTAATTTAAAATTAGAGGATATAGGATATATGTGATTACAAAGCAGCGTTTCCTTTTCTTTTTCACTGAAATAGAAGTTAGGAAACATCGATATACAATTACTTTGGTTGATGACATTCGACCATTTACTTTGTAAATTTTTCTTTCTTCGGAAACCCAAATCAGGAATTTATGGACCATTCCCAAGCCTTTACTCGCAATTTGGAGCACAACACTTAATTCCCATCGTGGTAAACACAAAGAAATGCTAATCGATAATAAATAAACAAAATGCGCTCGCACCGAACAAAGCCCATCACATAACCTGCACATAACACGAAATGGCGATTCAATCAGCACCTTCTCTACTACAGGCCACGGTGTCCAGTCAATACGTCACGCTAAGAAGGGAAATTTTTCCGAATACCTTATCCCAAGAAAAGAGACATCGCACAATATTTGATGATTCTTTCCTTCAATATATGCTTTTTTCTGAAACAGTTATTTTACTAAGGGGGCGAATATCTTAAATACATTATATCTTTAAGTTTACGAAACCATTAACCCATACTACATTTCTACATACACAATGAGATATCTCGAAATTATAAATTTACCTAAGAATGAAACACGCAATTTTGAAATACAGTTAATGAGTTATTGTGGTATATGTATTCATTTTTACTATCACAAACATGCAAAACTACGAAGAGCATGCTTTTGATGAAAATATTTCATTTTTCATTAAACGAATCCCAAATCGTAGAGCTGTTGACTCAATAGGACTGTGGGTAACCATTTTACTACGTCATCTCTGGTTCATGACGTAGCTATTAGGCCTATAGGTATTGACTGAAGACAGTTTATGAGTTTTCAACAAGGAGACTAAACTTCTTTTAAACTGTACAGTTTCCTTCAGTACTCCCGCAGACTAATGTCAGAGTGGGTGTATTGCGGGTCAGCTGTGTCACTTCCTCATAGAATACAGACTGGTCCACATACAGCTGACTACTATCCCAGTAGTGCGCGCGCCGCATTACACCTGATAGAGTCAGATCTGGATAGAGTCAGTTGAGAGATAATGTTGACAGGATATCCCCCTTAGCCCCCCCCCATAGATCCACCACTGCTTAGGGGTCCTACAACGTCCATTACAATTTTTTCGAACGGATATGTGATTTCCGATACTTCCTGTAATGATACTTTTTGTTTCTCATCTTTTCTCATTTTGCATTTAATGCAATTGTTTACCAAGTCCTTGGATTCAGAGGCAGGATCTGAACATTACACGAAACATAGAGAAATCTCTTAAATTCAGGTGAACCTCACCGCCTGGTAACAGATTAATTATGTTATGTTGAATGGTCGACTGAACCCCGAGGAGAAAAGGTGGCGCAGATGGTAAGAGCATAAGCGCGTTAAACTGACGGTCCCGAATTCGAATCTCGGTCCTGTCTCCCATTTTAATTCAACATAACATAATTAATTTATACAAAACATTTTCCGAGTCTATAAAATATCTAGAGTCTTTCATGCCTGCATGCTCGAAAGCCTGTTTCAAGGATTCGCTTTTGTTTTTTGTTCCTCTGCTATTCTAGCTTTATCCCAAACATGTTCATATTCCGAATTTACACATATTACTGATACTGTGGGAGTTTCAATACATGATAATCCATCAGCATATGTATTATGGTGAACGGATACTCAGAAAATTCCATTATCCAACGTGCTAAGTGAGGTTCTGGTTCTGAGTAAGTAACCATTGATGCAGTTTATGGTAAACCATTAAAGTATACTTATCTCTGAGCGTGTGGAACTCAATATGGTGGTTTCCTAATTGGCTTTAATTCTGCAACATCTATTGAATGTTTTACTATGCTAGTGCAACAAAGTCTATTTTCTCCGAAAGCAAATACGTTTGAATATTGCAGTATCAAATTCACGAACTTGACTTTGATTCCAATGGGAATTTGTTAAAAATTAATTAATTTCAATAAGTCAGGTTCTTCTGATTGTTCCGGCCATACAAGCGAGTCACTTTCTGTACTGTTAATGCAGAGATCTGAAGAATTTACATGAATTAAGATATTCTTTAATCTTTTTTAAACGTCTTACGTGCTTTTGCATCGTTACAAAATACAAGAAAAATTGAGCCATCTTCTTGTACTTTTGAAAGTGTCGGTATTATGCCTTCCTCTATGTTTTCTTATAAAATCTCAGATCCCGCAGGTAAATTAATCTTCACTGTGGTCGCTTTCTCATGTAGGATTAGGGGTACGCTGTATGCCCGTCGGTCGTCGTCCAGCGATTCCCCGCACGAGCTCTTGCTGTTTCTCCTCATATAGTTCCACTGCCGCGCTGCCCGCTTTATGACAATTTGATGAAATAGTGTCACTCAGGACAACACCTCTTATATATTAAGACCCTGTTCAAGTGATTTGATAACGATATATGTGAATGATATACGGTTTCTAAAGTTCCTCGAGTCATTGAAAATATTTTCTAACTCAATTCTTGAAATTTTAGGGGTAAACCTTTCCTTCATAAATGTAGTAAAATTTTGAAATGATTCTACAATGTGACGATGATTATGAAAATATTCGTCCGCTAATCCAAAAGTACGAAGATGTGCGGCTGCCAAAGTTCCTGCTTCCGACTATGAGTTGAATTGGCTCTCAATTTGTAAGACATCTAGAAACGTATCTATGGAGACATCGTCTTCTCCGTAACACACAGTATTAACATTATGTTCGTTTCTAGTATTAACATTATCTTCTACCATTTTAATATTCACTAAATTAATTAATATGACTTTTTTGGTAACGATATAAACATTTGAAATAAAAGAAAACTATACGTTTAAATTATTTGTAGTTTGAAGCGTTATATTGGCACTATATGATTTGATGTAAGAAATATTTAAAGTACCAAAATACAAACCAATACTTAAATAAGCCTATAGGATGATATTTTTTGATAATTCTTTTAATCACAAATAATTTTTATCGGTAAACTTTATAACTGCGTTTTTATTATTCAAAATGCATAACATCTGAAGCGCTATTATCCTGTACTATTAAACGAGCAATACTTGTATGTAGTATATGGTACTATGTATCTATGTACTTATGTATTTGTCAAAAATTTTCTCGATAACGTCTGTAACAATTTTGATGAGATATATTTTGGAAGAAAAAATTAGTTTTCTTAGTAGAATTATTTTTTCTCCTAAAATAATGCTTGTTTGATACAAAAAATAGTGGACGAAACTTACTGACGTTGGTGATCTAGAGGTAACGTTCGTGCTTATTGAGCGCGAGGTACGAGATTTGGATCACTCTCACGATTATGAGTTTCAATTTCAAATTCCAATCATTTTGAATTTTATGGAAGAATTCAATGCTACAAATAAGAGTTTAATAGGAGTTTAAATCCCAAAATTCAGATTTTACAGCAACAGTAAGCTGATGAAACCGGCATTTTTCGAAACAGCTGNCTGCGTATGACCACGTGGAGGAAAAAAAACTAATTTACTCTCCGGAAGCAAGCAAGGGACCATCCCATCAATTCCGATCAAGGGCCCTAAGGCAGAGGCGGATTCAAAAAATTCAGCAAAGATTCCTAGATAAGATAAAAAGTTAGCTGCGAGTTATAATACTAATAGAATGTCAATATGTATGTAATTTAAATCATGTTGATAGATCATCATGTTGAAAAAATAAATTAAAATATAACTTCTTCAGCGAGGAATTGAACCCAGACATCGGAGAAACGTATCAGAAACATTGATCCCTATTCCATGGAACTGTACAATGTGTACTTTTATCCTACTATTAAAAATATAATTAAATTCATCTTCCTATAAAAGAGACGATGTTAGATCACAATTTCATCACAAAATACATGCAACCTGTGAATTTCATCAAAATCAATATACATGTATTCTATTATTGCTTGATTAATAATATAGGTGTATGCCTATGATTCGAGTCACACCACGGTAAGATGATTTAAACAAAATTACTGTCATAATAGAAAAGATTCCTGGGGAATATAACATTTACAAAACTTAAGACTGTGAAAAATCAAAAAAAGAGATCTAGAATTTACTCCAGAACAATTTCTGAATTCAGTTGAGATGGTGAACTTGCCACTGCATGAGCTCAAACTGAAAGAAATACAACAAATATGCTCTTGAGGAACTTGAATATATCTGACGGACTGTACAATATAACGAGTTTTATCATCACTGATTTATACAACAACATTATTAACGTAAAACTTATCACACGAGAAAATTCGGGTCGCGAAGTCCATATTCTCAGAATTACTTAAGATTCTAACAAAAGTCAGCTCCTGTAACAGCAGCTTTTGCCAAGACAATACATAAATTCCAAGGTCAGAATTTCGAAATTGTTGGTATAATAATAACCTTAAAGGATAAACTTTATTGTCAAAAACCAGTTACGAACTGCGTATTACCACATGGAGGACAATAAAGTAATTTACTCTTCGGAAGCAAGCAAAGGACCATCCCATCAATTCCGATCAAGGGCCCTAAGGCAGAGGCGGATTTAACATTTTAACATACTCCTAACGACAAGAAAATTGTTCGTCACGTGTTATAGTATTAACTAACACCAATAAATATTGCATTTAATAAAACACAAAAAAAGTCATTTCAACAGTACGCATTATTATCGAAGTATAGATCATTCGGAAAATATTGTTGATAAATCGTAACTATTAAATAACACTAAATTTTCTAATAATTATTTCAATAGATGCCGCCCCTAGGCAAGAGTCTAGCAAGTCCTTATAAAAAAATCCGCCTCTACTCGAAGGGAAAGCAAAGATAAACCCGGACCGAGATGGGGCTACAGAATTAATGTACACAACAGTGCCAAGGTTGAGTAAATATACAACTAAATTTATATAAATAATAAGACACAAGACAAGCATGCAGGAAAAATGTTTTGAAATTATCAGATATGGCGTGCTAAAGTACAAGACGGCTTTAATTTTTATTAACCTCAATAAATTATTTTACGTTGTAGAAGCACTAGTGCTGTAGACAGTTTTTACCCGCGGATTTGAAGAGATTCAATTTAATAATACCTTTTATACTTTTGGGCAGGGAATTATATACAACGATTCCCGAATGATACGGCCCTTTTTTGCAGAAATCGGTTGACACTATTGCACGATGGATATTATTCTTATTGCGCGTATTGTGTTCGTGAACAAGACTATTGTACAAAACAAGACAACATATTTGAAGGTATAGGTCTGTTAGTAGATGTGCGCACGCCATCCAGGGCACGGACTGGAATACCGCAAGGTGGCTACGATGCACTATGCATAGAACACAAAAAGGAGTGAGAGATGAAGATTGAAAAGAGAACCTCGTTTTGCTAGCGCCAAAGATACGAGGAGGATGGACGCCAATAAAATGAAATGGAAAAAAATGTACGAAACAAGGGTGGCGCTTCAGTAATTCGGTCTTAACAAACACGATCGTTTCATAAATATAAATGAAGGGTCGTGTTAAAATGTTTAATTTCTTAAATGAAAGTTTACACGATTTTCAGGCAGGAAATTTACAAATTATCTGAACAATCCTAATTTGAATCATGAAAGTTTCAACGCTCTGTCCGGAATTGCCCCAGAAGATAATGCCGTATCGTAAATGGAAGTAAACATTTGCGAAATATACGCAACGGAAAATATGTAAACTAACAATATCATCTAGGATTCTTATTGCGTAACATAATTTACTTAATTGGGAAGTAAGATTGTCAACGTGACAATTCCATTTGAGATTGTCTTGAATATGGAGACCTAAAAACTCCGTATAAGTGACAGTTTCTAATAGTGTTCCGTTTAACGAAAGAGAAACCTGGGAAAAGATATTTTGTCACCATTGTGAAATGAAATAGACACTGTGTTGTCAGTGTTTACAATGAGGCGATTTGCATGAAATCAAGTCGAGAGGCTAGAAAAACTGTTTGAGCGGTGGCGTGTTTACATTGTAAATTGGTGTTTTCAGCAAAAAGAACCATTTTTCAATCTGATGTGGAAGACATGCCGTTCACATACAATGAAAAGAGTATAGGACCGAGAATTGAACCTTGGGGAACACAGTGAGTAAGTGGTTTTGTATCTAAAGGGCAATGCTAAAGTACTTTATATTAATATATGATAAATCTAACTGTTGATATCTGTCTTTTGAACAGGAAGTTAGTCATTGATGTGCAAGTTCACGAATGCCAAAAGAGGAAAATTTAGTGATCGATGACATCGAATGCTTTAGATAAATCAAGAAAGACACATTGAGGATTTTCTCCATGGTAAAGAGAAGTGATAACAGCGTTTAAGAAAGAAATGGTGCTGGCGGTGGAAAAGGATTTCCGAAAACCATGTTGATCGTTCAAGAGAATGTTATTTTTTGATGGAAAGTATAGAAAACGCATATGGTCAATTTTTCAAGACTTTTTTTAGAAAATTGCTATTAGATAATTAACAACATTGTGTTTGTTTCCTTTCTTGTGTAAAATTTTCAATTTAGCTCTCTTAAATATGATAGGGAATGTATTTAATGTACGTAGGACGAAAATGTAAAAAAGAATATTCGAGTATATCATCTATGCCCGTTGAAAACTTGTTTTCTAATGAACTGATGATTCTCATGATTTCACTGGCGTTAGTTTCGGAAGTGAAAATAGAATGGGATACGAAGGAGGATATATATGGAGAAATTTGTATTGAGATATTGAGTTCGTTATTTTACCTACATCTCAGAAATAAGAATTAAACAAAGTTGTCATGTCATGTGGATTTTACTCGATTTTGCCATCGTTTAGAAGGGAAATGTTTTCTTCGCGTTTTTCAGGTGACGTGTAATTTTCAACAATACTCCATATGGTTTTGGTCCGGTTGTTTGATTATAGTATCTGTCTGTCATTTTCTATATCTTTAGCTGCATAGACTACTTTTCGGAGAATAGTCTTATATTTACGGAAATAATTATGGAATTCGGGTGTTTGGTTATAGAGTTTTGAAAAATAATGTAAAGGGCGTTTGTTTTTATTGAGTGATCCATCTATTGTATTTCTTTGTGTTAATTAATTTGCGTTTTATTGGAAAACTACAATTGTAATGTTTTAGGAATGGTAAATTAAATATATTGAATTTGTAGTCTGTGTTGTGGCAATAATAAACATCCTACCAAGTCTCCTCACATAAATAATTGGCAAATATGGATAAATGTAAGTAGCTAAACTGTCGAGAATGTTTGTAAAGGATTTTAAGTGGTTTTAGTGAATTTATTTTCAATGGTCAACACCTGAGCAAGGTGATCGTTGTATCCAGAGTTAATCACTTCATAGGAATAGGAGATTTCATTGTGGACAATAATCTGATACAGCAATGTTTGTGATGAACTGGAGATGCGAGTGTTTATCGTAGTTACAAGGTTGAAGGAGTCGACAAGATACTTGAATCGATATATGGGTGAATTTGAGTAATCGGAGATACTGAGGAAATTTATGATAACTTTCGGTCAGGTAAAAATGGCGACGAGCCAGGAATCGTATATGAGACTCCTGCTTTGATCCCAGGGCTGTTAACCACTACAACACCCGACCACCTTCCACATTTGTTCTCATTTCCGTCCAGAGTTAGACCACTATGATCGGGTGGTGTAATGGTTAACACCCCTGCGATCAAAGCAGGAACCCTGGCTCGATTTTCGCCTCGTCGCCATTTTCACCTGACCGAAAGTTATCACATATCTTCTCCACGTTTAGGAGGTACGGAAGAAATATGTACAGGAAATTTATGTTGAAATCGCCGCATATAATGATAGACTTTTTTATTTACGAGCAATAGGTTTTAAACTAATTACAAATTTCCAAAAAATACGTCATGATCTGATCTAGGAGGTCTATAGGTACATAAAACAATAATATCTATGTCGGTCAAATTAACTGCCGAAAATTCGAACACGTTATCAAAGCAGAATTGGTTGTAGTCTGATATATATATATATATATATATATATATATATATATATATATATATATATATATATATATA
>NNCF01131266.1:2502-38463 GCA_002313205.1 Laupala kohalensis | reverse complement strand
CATTGGAGCCTTGATAACAAAACAATATTCTCAACAACCAAAGTCTTGGCACGTTACGCACACTTCATGGTTTTTCACTAGAATTTTAAGTGAGCCAGGTACCGTACCAGGTACTTCATGCAATTACCTTGTTTTATGAGTTCATGATCTCCATTCACCAACCGCCTTGGATGACCCACGCTCATTGATGCGCGTAGTCGCCTTCACTGCCTGGTGCCCATTCAATACGACATTCGCCACCACCCTTCTTACGTCAGCTTCTGCACCCTCCGGGTTGACCTCAGCGTGGGATGTAAAACGTCATTACCAGGCTCAACTTGAAGAAATCACAGCCTTAATGGCTCACGTACAGTTCAGTTGCCATTGACCGCTAAACCGAATTGTTCATCACTCACGTAACTGATAATTTTGAGGGAAGTGAAAATATTTCACGCCGAACTAATTGAGATTCGAAATGACTACTTCGAACTTATGTTTAAACAATTTGTTGCTCGACGAATAACAGTCAGAAACAAAATACTTACGATGATCAGACTGGNGAGATTCGAAATGACTACTTCGAACTTATGTTTAAACAATTTGTTGCTCGACGAATAACAGTCAGAAACAAAATACTTACGATGATCAGACTGGTGCTGATTACTCAAATGATGTGATAAAATGATCACCAGAATCTCATCTAGAATATTCTGATAAGCTCTCCGACATGAAACGATAAGATGTTGTAAAATCTGATATAATGTGTCTGGAGCGTCTCTGCTCCTCCCTTAAATAACCCTATCCCTACTCCATGGTCCAAAAATTAAGAGAATTGAGAGAAACAATCCTCTTCTGATTCTCTCTAGCCAATAACTTAACAATTTTCTACTCACGTATCTCGCCTCTTATTGGCTTGACTCGTCATGACGTATGTTCATATTTCACCAACAGGGATAATTCTTAACACAAATATACCTCTGCTCCGACCCTGGTATATTTCCATAAATGACACCAAATATACAACCCATATCTCAACGACACTTTTTCACAAAGCTCTTTTCATTTCCCCCTCCAGATGAAATCAGTTTTTCTGTTCTCTGAAAAATAGCACTTAACTTGACATATCTGTTAACGTCGTTGTCACTTTCTTTATTTCGAACCCTCAACTTCTTCTACGCAGTCACCTCGCTCCCCCGTGTCTCTGTCCGATCTCACTCGTCTTGTATTGTATGAAAACGTGCTACCCGGCACAATGAGCCTTATTCGTTCTTACAATTAAAAATCCGCCGTTCCACAGCTCTGCTAATGGAAATTTCCTTTTGACGAAGGGTCCTATGAACGTCCCTCTGTCTCTTTCTTTTACAAACGCAACCCCTTCGTATGTCTCCTTTTAACTTTCCACCACATATCAAATACTTAATTTTGAATATACTTGATTGCTTTCTATCATCTTATTTTGAGACTGTCCATATCCTTCACCAGAATTACTAAAAACCTTTTAACAAAAATTCTCGCAGGTGCATGCCATAAATTTTGGGTCACGTCTCCGCGCAGGTTCAAGCGAGGGTAGACCCTTCCATTGACACCTATTGTTCACCCGCAAGTCATCCTTTCTCCAAGCGCAGCCCCAAGAAAGGTCTCGCCCGTGCTCAGTTAAGTGCAGTTATTAACAAGTGTTTTATTTTCGTTAGATTTATATTAAATTTCCTCCATTATATATAAAAAGATATTAATAAATAATTATTTATTACAATATATATTGTATATATAACAGGAAACGAAACAAGTAGGGTAGTGGTAAGCAAGCGTAGGGTTGGAGCGTCAATTGTAATAAAATGAAATGGTGTAGTGGTTAACATTTAACTTACCTCTTCTAATTTGACTAGCTCGTTCTACACCAGAAGGGTTCTAATGATATAGACTGGGTTTGTCCAATTTATACTCGTGAGAACACAAACATACGTTTCTTATGAAAGGGAAACGCCTTTACGCAAAATTGGTTTATTTACATTTATTGAACAGATACACATCCTTATTATCTAACACGTCATGCATATGCCTCCCAAAAATTACATAACCCCACACAACAAATTTAAATTCCTCTCCTTTAACAAATAATAATCCTAGTAGCTTATTTGCTCCAGCTATGAAAATTACAGAAAATTAATTAGAGAATACTAAAGTNATGAAAATTACAGAAAATTAATTAGAGAATACAAAAGTCAGAGTCCGTCTTCTTTGCCCTTATTGTCTAAGTGATACATTAACATAGATGTTAATGATAACAATGAAGATGTTCTGATAATAATGATAATGAATAATAATGATGTTATGCTAGTAATGATCACGGAACGTCTCTGCTTGAGATTATATCGACTTGTCCCCACTCTGTCCATCAGAGGCTTGTTCACGTGCTTGGTTTTAAATAACCATGTGACTCTTTTCACTCAATAATATTACATACTTTCTCCACGTGGAGTCATCGTTATTGGTTACTTTTAGAATGACGAGTGCATGTCCCTGGACAATCGTCAGGCTTCTTTTGGAGAAATTTCCACACTTCCACTGCGTCATCTTTTTTCAACCATCTTTTCAGTGATCATAACCAGACCCTTTCTAATAATAACCAAATACTAAATTTAGGCAACTTTCGAAATTTTGAAATGTCACACCGAACTTTTCCACCCTTTCTTTATCTACTGTTCGAGAGCACTCGCCAAGTCGTCGCTGATCCTCTGGATTTCGTCACCTACTCACTGACAGTTCTAAGAGCTAGGGTCCATCTCACCCACGCCCTTGTTCTTCGGGTCTGCTACCCTTTGTAATCCTTTTAACTCATAAAAACCTCCACCTCCCCTCTCACCCAAGACCTGCGTCTTTCTTGCAGCTGCGTGCTAGAATCCAGATTTGTCACCAATGTTGACCTCGTCTCTTTCAAAAATATATCCCGTTATTTTCCGTTCCTTCCCAGTTTCACTTATAATTACATCATTTATTACATGATAGCAATTTTCTACCTCCCTTCAACTTCTGGCAAAAAATAATGCGTAGAACGCAGACACTCTTCCCTTCATCGAGCTTTATGACCCGTTCTTTGAACAAGGAAATACAAAACCCTGCGCTTTCTGCAGCGGTTGAACTCTTCTCCCCTTCCACTACAGCACCGTAACAGAGATCGCGGTACGATTCCGCTTGCTTACGAAACATTCTTGCCTTTCATAATTTTCATTATTTTAATTAATATTCACGAATTAATCGATTCTTACAATATTGGTGTTGAATAAATTGTTTTTGGGTCTGCTGAAGTGACATCCTCATTACCCGATAAGTACACGATCACCCCCTGTAAGGAACAAACACCCTTTGTATTGGGGGTGAGAAGGAGTGAAATATAAAAATAATCGACTGTGATCGATACTAGTGTTGAGATTGTAGTTCTCAGGGCCGCTGAAATTAGTAGTGACATTCTCGAAGACGTCAAAGTCTGCAATCAGCCCGGACAAACTTCAGTATCCCTAGGGAAAGGGATGCCATGGAAATAATATCGAAAATGACATTCCAGTGACGAGTCCATAAATTTCGGCGTCGATAGTATAATCTCGATATCGTGTAAGTCTGAACTCAGCCCTCATGAAACAAACACACCACCAGCACCGCTGGGGTGGGGGTGGAAATAGGTTTCTGGGTAAAAATAATTGAAAACGAACATAATATAGGGGGCTGAGCCCCCCCTTCAAATATAAAATTAAGAATGATTCTGTAAAACGAAAAAGAAATTAATAATTATCTGTACCAGATAGAAACTACATATTTGGAATTGTTGAATCAATTGTTAATCACTCATTCTTATTAACAAAATAAAAAAATGAAAAATAAAAAGTATTCCGTCAGGCAGGTCGTCATTAGAGCTGTTATCGGTTGCACTCCGGGAAGCCACGGTGAGCAGAGCGGGACGATCTCGCGTCCAGCCACGGGCACGCCACAGCCGACCCTCGAGCGTCTCCGTTGGTTTCGACTCCAGCGAGTTCCCCCCAAAACAAGTTTTTTTGGGATGGGTGGTCACCGGCTTAAGTAACCTCGAGGGGGTGGTGCGGGGATTGGTGTGCATCATTCCCGGGGGCGCAACGAACCCTAGAACCCGCCCTCATCGGGCGGGGACTATACGTGGCCATAAGAATGTTTTGAAAAGCTCGCCATGGTAGGGGGAGGTATTGGGAAGGGAATGGTTGCACACGGCACTACGGTAATTTGTGGAGAGGGATGGGCGTTGGTCCATGCATTCAGATATATTTGAGGGAAGGGTAGGGGAGATCGATGTGGTGGGGACGCCTAAGTGCGTAATATTGCGCGCGTGACCTAATTTTCATGGGTCCAGAGAAATAGGTCCCTGCTACGTAGAAAGATTGATACAAAGGAGGGTTTGTTTACTGCGGGAAGCGAGAGACCTGCGAGCAAGTTGAGTTAGGCGACTAATGGGGTCTAAAGTGCGGATGTAATTGAGAACCAAATGGTACACACGTGCCTGCGCAGTTCTGATAACATGGGAGCAGCTGCCATATGGTGCAGTTCTCATGAGAAATATTATCGTTATTAAGAATCAATACAATTTTATGAAAGGACCTTTTAGAAAGACGTACTTTTATAATAACTACACACAAGTGGAGCATGAGACCATGAGGTGTAAGAGGAACTCGTAATTTGAACAACCGCCCTGGAGGGATATTATCGTAAAAAACCTTTGCGTCATGTCAGCCCCGTGACATTATGGCTATGTCGATTCGACGAATTTCATACATTAGGTTTGGTTTGGTTTCTGGCAATGTTATCTAAAGTTACCAAAACTTTTTTTAAAGAAAATACCGAGTCCTAAAATTGGTTTAATCATCTTTCAAAAAATATTTAATATAAGTACTGGTTTCAATTGGTGAGGCAACAATGGCGATTCTAGCTTGAAGGACGTCCGGTGCAGGAGTTACTTCCACTCATCTCCAGCTGATGTCAGCCACTATACGCGGTGGAGTCACAGATCTCTAGTTACTATTGGATGAGTAAGCCACTGCTGGTGAAAGGTAGATTTTCGGTCCTCGGCATCGGGTGTTACCCCCACTCCAACATAGGGCAGTACGCTGTCGTCGAATCTCATAAATTGATTGAGATGTAATTTCAAATTGTGAATGTTAATATTCCTAAATCAAATATGAAAAAGCTTAATTATCGAATTTTCGATGCGTTATTTTTAATTGTTTACAAATGATGATAATATTTGGTGCGTTATCTGATTGACATATTTTTCAACTCATAAAGAAAAAGTTGTTGTAGATAGAAAATTCAAATTTTGACATCATTTTGCTTTTATATTGTATAGTCAAAATTTTAAAAAACATTTTTTTTCACAAAAATTGTGAAATTTGTTAATTTACGGTAAACTTTGCTAAATTATTATTAAACGACAATTCCTACAACAAAATTTGTGAATTACAACTTTAAAGTATATTAAATTTCTTACAAAAGTAGCATAATTTCATGTTCATAGAACGAATAGGTACCGAGATACAAAGCTATGAGTTGTATGACTTTCTTACAAATTTCACAGACTTTATTATATATTATGTAGAGTTTATAGGTATCTCTCGTCTATTATTCAGTTATGTTAATTGATACTAGAAGTATCTGAAGGTTCAATGTAATTTTATGACGCAATAACAATAATAACAATAATAGCAGTTGCGCACCATGGTCAAGTAATGTCTAAGAGGATTATAAGGGTCTCGCGGGAGGTCGGTGTCGCGTTGCACATCGTGGTCAGCACCTTCATTATTGTCCTTCTTTTCGCACACAACCTACGCTCACTTTTGGATCGCAATGGGACCTACGATCACTTTTTGTCACTACAAAAGCTATAGCAAGAGCATTATAACACATTTATTTAATTCATCTTTTTTTCAAAAGTTCAAAAACAGATTTATATTTATTTAGAATACAACATTAGAAAGTCTTTTTTATGTTTCTGTCAGATAAACACTTTCGTGAACTTAAAAAAAATATTATCCGACACCGTAAAAGTGATATTATATTATAGAGAACTTCTTCAATAAAACAATCTCAACATTTTCCAGACTATTTTGAGAAATGTTTTTTTAAAACTTATTATTCTCCTGATGAGGACTGTGCGCACAGTCGATACGTTGTGTTCAAAACTATGTTAAACCAAAAAATAGTCTGAATATGAAGAAATTGTTTTGTAGATATTATTATAGTTCGTAAAACGGCAGCATGTAACTCTTTTTTTCATGAAATTTGAAGCAAATTCCAATAGATTGTTCACAACAAAAATAAGTATGAAATATTAAAAAACGGCACGACTTATTGAGCGTTTTGCAATGACTCAGGGAGAGGCTATTGTCCCCCGACCCTTACCTGCGCTGGAGGAGGAAAATAATGAGGAAAGGTTTCGGTGTGCAACTCGACAGGACCTTTCGAGCAACCAGCGTACGTAACTCGACCCTATTAGCGAGGATAGTTCTTGCATTCCACTTTCCATGTGCGCAACTCGAGCATTTCGCTAACAGGAGTTCCACCTTTCATTATCTGTTGTGGTCATTATATTCCTTTATTCCCAAGTTGTCCCAGTACATATTGCTATGAAATGAACCATTATTAATTGACGACTCGTTTTCCTCGTATGAGATAGACGAATGAAACATAACCTGAATCACTCTTCTACGACGTCCCGTTCCCTAGATAACATTCTCTCTTTTTTAATGTTGAGTTACCGTTCAGAGCATAGGCAAACACAGCAAAGAAATTAATTACACTGTTATAGATACTCAGGTAGTCTCGCCTTTCATTATCTGTTGTGGCCGATTTTTTCCTTTATACCTAAGTTCAAAGTTCTAGTTCATATTGCTATTAAATTAACTAATAATTTTACATTATTAAATGACCGCTCATTATACTCCTGTGAGATTGACAAACAACTCAAAATTTGAATCACAGTCCTACGACGACGCTTTCCCAAAATATTAAACCTCCTTTTAATGTAGACTTACCATTCTTAAATAGACATCAGTCCTTAAAGTGCTACAGCGTTCGACGCCGAGTTATAGTACCTCATTGAGATTATTTCAACTTAAACCCTTAATTGGCATGAATCTAATAATTGCTGGAGGATTTGAATGGTAATATGAGAAATAAAACTATTATTTTAAAAATTAAAACAACTGATGTCGTCATTATTTATGTTATACTCGCAATGAAATCTCTTAGCAGGGATAATGTATTTTATTTTTGTTTCGGGCGAAAAACTCGCAGAAAGTAATTGAGAGTATTCTTCATTTTAAAGTAGTTAATGAATTACACTTGTACTGCCAGCTACGCTGTGGAGTTATATTACTTTCAAATTAAGAGTTTACAGACATTTAGAGTTCATTATATTAAATTTTTCTACTGAAATACTGTCGCAAAACCCTTCTGTATTGAGATTTTTGATGGAAAATTCTCTTGGAAATAATTTAACTGTTTAGCACCACTGCTTGACTGCGGTCAACCGCGACTCCGACGCCGTGTACAAAACACACAACTACGACATCGTAAACACTGTAAAATCTGTAGAATTTAAAGAGTTTTTATCATTGGTACAAGGGAAAAATCCTAGCGACAATATTTACAAAAGATGACGAACATGATTGGATATATGAGGAAATAGAACCAAACGAGGAGCAAAAGGTACCCCAGGATGAGATTGAATATGCAATAAAAAGTCTGAAAATGGGAAAAGTCCCTGGATACGACTTAAAACGACATGGCTCAAGAAACACGGAATATACTGCAAAATACACTGTGAACTATCTAAGACAGATTTGTAGCTGAGTCGTTATCCTTCTTCATGGAAGATAGGGAAGTTAAACTGTTCCTCAAAAATAAGAATTGACCAGCACAAGAACCGAAGTCTTACACACTCATCTCCCTCCTACCAACGTACGGGAAGAAACTATACAGCATATTTACTAAATGTCAAGTTTTTATATACTGAAGGAAATATGAACGGACAACAATATGGATTCGTACCGGGAAGAAGTACAGCAGATGCACATGAAAGGCTACACGAGAACATAACAAAAAGAGAGCAAAAGCACAGTGCATGTCTATTCTTAGATATTGAAGGTGCTTTTGATAACGCGCCATGGATTAAAATCATAGAAACATTGAAGAATAAAAGAGTGCCATTGTATCTGCAAAATATGATAAAATCCTACCTATAAGACAGACATATAGTTTTGAAAATAGGGCAGGAGAAAATAATACACAAGTTAACGAGAGGATGTCCGCAAGGATCGTCACTAAGTCCGATATTATGGAAAATAGAAATGGACAAAATCCTATGGGACCTAGAGGATGAAAATATAAGCTGTGCTGGATGAAAAGCTAAGCAGATTACCTAGTACTAGTAGTGGAGGAAGATTCGAGGAATAAGCTACAGAATAAAACACAAAGGGTACTAGATAAATGTGTCCAGCTTTGTGAAGACAGAGGACTGAGATTGTCAGTATTAAAAACAAGACTATTATGATTTGGCAGCAAAAGAAGAGGGATTTTGCCATAAAAATGTATGGAAGGAAACTCCAATTAGTGCAGTCTGAGATATTTGGGTGTCATTATAGACAAGTTGAAATACAGCGAACATCTAGTATATATGAAGAGAAAAGTACAAGTAATACTATATAGCATGATTCGAGTTGGAATTATGCACTATGATATCAAAAGGAAAGATTTATACACGCTATACGTCACTAAGGTCAATGATAGCATATGGAGCAACAATTTGGGCAGAAAGATTGGTGAACCAAAGTTGGTCGGCGAGTCCCACACACGGAGAAGAGTTTGCGAAACTGCATTTTTCCCCACCTGCAAGGGTTCTTATTTGATATTGGCGGGTCCTAAAGCCCCATTAAAAAAACTAAAGGCTTTTCTGAAAAGAAACTTTACATTTCACGAACTTTTGAAACGTTATGGACATTTACCTCGGTAGATGGAAGACATACAATGAACGAAGTTCAACAACCTTTACACAAGAGATTGGTGTTCGCTCCTGGCTATGCTGCAGCAAACAAACGAAATATTTGCATCGTTCGACAATTTTCAGCGCTTCAAGTAACACAATAGAATGACCTGAAAAAGGTTGGAGCATCCACCCTTATTTTCCAAGAAATAGTAATTCGCAACTAAGGCGTGGAACCCTGAATTTATGGTTGTATAAATGTATCATTTCATGTTCATTTTACACGAGTCTAAAGAGAAGATAATATTTTTCCCTTCATTTTGTAATTTTTCTTTGTTTTGGAAATTAAAATTGATTGGGACACAAAAAAAGTCATGACACAAAATTTTCCTTCGTGACAAAATATTTAAATAACGTTTTATTTGAATAAAATTCAGCTAATTCTTCTCAATTTTTTTTCCGTAGATCGTTTAGAAACATTTATAACGAATTTTAGTTCGCAACTACCAGGTCGATTTAGTTCTAAAGAGGACATTTCTCCTTCAACACAATGCACCAATATTTTTCTTTTATGTATCTAGTAAGCGCCGTCTTACTTCCTTGAAATATGTCATATATATCCAATATTTTTAATTGGCGTATTATGAAGATAATTTTTTGGACAGGAACATTTCACACTTTAGCAATGTACTATTTGTTTAATTTTTTTTGCTCTAAAACCTCTATGAAAAGACAGGAAGCGAACCGTTCTAGCGAATGCTTCCTGCGATTTCTTCTCTCAAGCCCTTCTCTGTCACAATACTTCATTATCGTGATAATGAATAATTGTGTGATGATCAACAAAAATTTAAAAGTTCATTTTATTATAACCACCAACATTCCACAAATTTCAGATTCAGTACTTAGCAATGCTAAAGAAGACAATCTTTCGTATAAAATATTCGCACTATAATACTTTTAAACCGAAATGATCTCTTGGCTTCGCAATTTGCGATCGTAACTGTTACAAAATCTGGAGCAATATAAACATTTGTAAAAACATCGATGAAATCGTTGTCGACTATCTAATTCCAAACTTTCAATGGAATGAATATGCCATTAATCGCACAATCATTTGCTGTTTCTATGGATTGCATTTTTAATAATGGCACAAACTATTCTTATTCACAAATAATATTCAGTTGTAAATCGTTATGGTATACTTCAACTGGATTCTTAGCTTTAACTTTCATTTCATTGGTATCAATTTTCAATAGTTCTGATAAGAAACCAAATAACTGTAGAACATATTCATAAGCTTTTCTTTCAATTCAGAAACTAACTTATCAATTATGACATAAAACGTTTGTTCTCTAAACGTAGCGTCTAATGTTTCAGTCTGTCTCTCTCGATCTGACAACATTCTGGTAATTTTCCTTTTTTTTCGAAAAAGAATAGTCTTGGCAAACGAATTCACTTAGACTTTCAGTTTCATTTTCTAACTCTAAAAATTGATTTCTAAGGTCTAATACAAAATCTACACAGGAATGTAACATTTGGCTAGCTGTATTTAAATATAATTCAACACGTTGTAAAAATTTACTCGCAACATTAAACCGATTAAATGTTTTATTCCATAAAACTACCATCAACGCGTTCTCTAGCTTAACAATACTCTCATACAAACTTTGAGCTTCATGTCTAGTTTCCGGCTTCTGAGTTTTATCAGCAGATAATTTTGTAAGAGCTTTGCAAATTCCATTGAAATGTTTGATCAAATCATTTGAAGCATCTGCTCGACAGGTCCAACGAGTATCAGATAATCTTTTCAATTTAGATTCTTCTTTCTTTAATATATCCCATCTACGCGTAGAGAAGCTAAAAAAGGATATAGTTGTTGAAATTCAGAAGCCCAAAGAAATTCAGAGCATCTGTACACTCACCTACACTTCAACTAGAT
Source organism: Laupala kohalensis (assembly GCA_002313205.1). Taxonomy (NCBI): domain Eukaryota; kingdom Metazoa; phylum Arthropoda; class Insecta; order Orthoptera; family Trigonidiidae; genus Laupala; species Laupala kohalensis. The sequence goes on along the minus strand of NNCF01131266.1, from coordinate 27,547 downwards.
TCAAAGAATGTCTGTCGCATGGAACATAAAAACTGAGTCATTTTCTTTTCTTGTACAAGTTTGCAAACCCAAATATTTACCATTCATACTGCTCACATTGTCGTAACTTTGTGCTCGGCAATTTTTCATATTTATATCATGTTTTTTAGATACTTTTAAATATTACATTTAAATATTGCGGGTAAATGTGTGGTCGTCTAAGAAAGCGTAAGGAAGTACATCCCATTTGCGTCATCTAGCGCAGTAGGACAGCATGACTTGCAATATTTAGCGTTTATGAGTTATAAAGATATTCCACTTCTGAGAACAAAATTATATTCACCTCAATAAACTTAACACTCCCACCTTATCAAAACAAAACAAAAATTAGCCTATAATTTAGTACTAATAAAGCACAATTTGCACCAAAAAAGATTTTTTTGTTACACGTACAGCCATAATTTCAATATAAACAGTAAGGGTGCTAGCTTGACCTAAAGCTAGCACCCCCACAGTGATGTAATAGTATAATTTTCAGATTTTTCAAATGTTTGAATTGGGTACATACTAGCCGACCCTACGGGAGGTTTTGATGTGTTACAGTTTAACCGTGCTTATAATTTAGTGTAGACAAACATAACACGCATACTTATAAAGAGCATTTTCATATCTTAATAAACCCTAGAGTACTAACTATACGTAATTTTTACCATTTATTGATTCTAATTCAAAATTCTATGTAATTCATGTAATGCACTTTATTCTAAAACAAATGTCAAATACAAGTATTACTTCTCTATGACATATCCTTTCATGCAAATACATTCAAGAGTTTCTACGTAAATTTTACGTACAGTTAGTGTTTACTATAGGTACATAGGCGTTAGTATTCTAACGTTAAATCGTCTTATTTAGCGATAATTTGAAGGTAAAAGACATTTCACTCCCATTTAAAATCGCAATTTTGAGAAATTATTTCGTAGTGAACCCCAGTAATACATAAGTCACATCCCGTCAGAATTTCGAGATCCTTTCTTGAATGTTTTTTCTTCTGCTTTGAAATCATCAAAACACTTTTCACCCATAAAAAAGTAAAATACCAAAAATGTCAAAATCGGTTTTTAGTCATTTGGTTTAATAACATAGTAATAATATCTCAATTGTTCCTGAAATATAGCGAAAATAGAATAATACGCCTTTCGGGAGAATGACAAAAAGAAAAAATTTCTACTCTTTGAACATATTAAAAATTAAAATATCAAAAATATCTAAAGATCCGATTCTAGACATTTATATTTGCAATAATTGTATAACTGAGATGATATATGAATTAGTTCGCGAGATGTAGTGATAATAGCGAGTATCTGTAGATAAAACATTAAAATTTCATATATTCAGTCTCCTTTTGTATCAGTTTCATCACTTTGGCAACAGAAACAATGTCATGATCACCGTGAAGACATCTCATGGCCACAACATAATGGACCTTCAACGAAATCTCGCAGTCACACTCTCAACAAATAAAAATGTCATACGAGACGAGAGTGAATGCTGAGTCAATCTTCCCAGAACGTCCACATTACTTCACAAAGTGTGAGTATTTAAAAGCTGAACTCAGCGTTTATTAGCAACACGTGGCGTTGTTCCTCTTGTTACACAGAATACTACCTTCAACTTCGAGTGAGGATTTCTTGGAAAGGCAATGTAAAGTTTAAAAATATTATTTCAGATTTAAAATAAATTTAATGGATATTTGGTGACGCGTAAAAACTTGTAAGAACATTTACGTACATGTTGACTTCGTATTTCAAATACTAGGTATTTTCCTAACATTTAAAGAATCTTTGATTTTCAGAATTTTTTAAAAACTTCTAATTTAAAAACACAAAAAGGACAAAAACGAAATTTTAGGGCAATCGGAACGTGGTTTGAGGTGCCACAAGTACGATTAAGTTTCGTAAATGAACCATTTTTCTCTCTATGTTCACATTTTTCTTTCGTATCTTCTATTGATACTAAAAATCGCAAACCAATAACTTCGCACTTTCTGTGTCTTTCTATTGATGTAATTCTTGTTTTATTTCAGTTTAGAAGTATTGTGGTGTGCAATAAAAAAAATTGTTAAGTGCTACAAAATGGGCAAAATCAACTTACGAAACTTTACCTAAAATTATTCAATATGGCTACCATAAACAAATTGCCAACGTATACGAAACAAATCTTTGAAACTCATTCGCGTGTAGTGGACAAATAGTTTAGGTTTTACGAGCATGGTACTAAAGTTGCCGCCACCGTTGCGTTGCCACGGGAGAACAATTGATAAGAAAGGCAATACTATCAGATAATGTAGTCTGAAAAGAAATAAAATCACTAACTGATAGTTTGTCTTCAGTTTCGTACGATGCAATCCGTTGAACGTCTCTGCATAACACATCTCATCCTTATATTTAGTAATTCAGCATAGACTTATTACTACGACAGGTATTAATAAATTATATGCTCCCACTTCCATCATCAGATCAACTCAATGATACTATAATCATCTATTGTCATACAAACCATACATATCTTTAAAATTTCAACTCCATTGGAAAATTGGAAGTGGCCGATAAATCAATTACAAATTTTGAAAAGGAAGAACAACATGATACATACGAACATTGCAAGTTTAATAAAATCCAGTAAAAACTGTGTAGTCATCCTCTTGCAGTAGCAAAAAAATAAATGATATAAGAAAAATTTCAAACTACGACTGTTCATATTATTTTGGTATTGTTCCCACTGAGTGGCATTTAGAAGGCAAATGTGTTCTTTCCTGAAATTAGAGTAATTATGATTTGAATAAAATGATTAAAATAGCGATTTAAATCAAATGATTCTTTCAATGAAAATAATCATTTTATCATTTTTTTTACTTTTTAGGTAAAAATTAATAAGTGTAACACATTCGTACACATTATTGATTTGACATACGGTATTTGCTATAATTTATTTGCTTTAAAAGTAACTAAAATAAACAAAATTTCATCGATTAACAAGCATAAAATGTTTGTAAAAGAACATTCAAAATAGATATTCTCTAATAAATAAAATATTTATCATAACAGTGTTGTCTAATTTGAAAAGTCTTCGTTCAAGAATTGAATTGCTTGTAGATAAATACAAGCGCAGCGATTTTTCAGCTCAAGGGCGATTTCTCGTTTTTTAACGAGTATAGCCATACATCGAAAATACACATTCAATAGGGGCAGATGATGCAGTTGCAATTCAGTGGGGTGATATAATGTCTTCTTTTTCTTCTTCTTTGCTGAGAATCTTCTTCATAGCGTTAAAACTCTTCCAGTAATCGATCGGTTTCAAACACTTGACAATTTCTGGTGTTATATGACATCCAGTAAAAGGTTCAGTTTTCAATTCAAACCATAAAATGTGTGTTCACACCAAAATCACCATACTGAGATTTCACACAGTCAAATGCTTCTTTTAATTCAAAGGTTATTTCCCCTACATGAAAGTTTGATGTCAGAAGACATGCAATAAAATGATGCGGTGACAATGTCATTTTGTAACGTTTTTTTGAATAATTAGCGCTGGTCTGAATTTAAATAATCATGGAGGTCGGCTTCCAAATCTTTTTAACTGCGCCACTGATACCGTTTCAAAGAATTTGTTTCAATTTTGAGTGCAACAGAAATCGGTTTCAACTGCGCTTCAAGGTCTTCGGTATTTCTTTTTATTCCTATATTTGAGATGATGTTCTTGATGTCTTTATCAATATCTCTGTAATCCTCACTGTTATACATACAGTGTTCTCTATATATTTGTCCTGACACTCGCACATTGTATTCCACCGCACTTCTAATGGTAATATTAAAGTAAATGGTAATACTAAATTTCCCACTTTTTCCGTTCCTCAAATTTAGCTTTTGCGAAGTGATTTTTCCTGAAATATTTCACTTCTCGCTGTTTAGTAGCACTGTTTAGTAGCATTAGATACTTCAAAATCCTTTGCAGTAAATTTAACATATGCGCAGAACAACCGTAAGAAAGAATACAACATTTCTCAGTTGTTATTCTATTACGCATTGCAGTCATATTGTACACATTGTCAGTTACAATGCTAGAGATTTTGCACTTGTAAAGAGTTTCTGTTTTTTTAAGTTACTTCTGTGATCATCTCTTCTGAATTGTCTGTATTATTGTAATGAACCAAAGTATCTACTGTGTCGACTAATCACGAATATCATTTCTATTAATTATACATGCAGAAACGATAGGCTCATAGCGTACATAAGACCATCCATCCAATGCCAAACATATAAATTCCTTTCCCAGTTTTTCAGTCATCTTATTTTGTTTTTCTGCGTACACTTCTTTAAGGAATTCATTGCCTAGTTGTACACGATTTGGTAACTTGTAATCTGGTCTCAATACGTCGACAAATTTTCGAAATTCAGGATGTTCGATGCTGTTGAATTAACTATTTGTCTCAAAAATATAACGGTAAAATGTAGTTGAATATATATTTTGTCCTTTTTCTTTTTTACTTGTCCAACCCTCCAGATATTTTCAATTTTTTAGTTGTGGCAGGATTTGAAAGCGACATCAATTTTTTAGCTGTCTTTGCAGAGCTACTGGAAACTGATTCTGAAAAACAAAATGATTAAAAAATTAATACATTCGATTGATTAATTTTTTAAAGTCAAATTAATTTCACGCCACTTAAAAAAATGCTGTGTTCTTATTAACGATGAGGATTTGACATTATGTCAAAGAATACAATTTATAAATTTCATGTACTTTTTACTATATTCCGCAGTGTTATTTCCTCTTGATCTGATAAGTTTTAACATTTTTGCGTTCCTTGATGTTCATGGAACTAAACAAATACCAAGAAAGCGGCAGAAAGAGCAAATTATTTTCAGAATAGTTTCGTTTGTCCAGAAATATTTTTAAATAGTTACAGTTCATATATGAATACTTCTTAATGTTTTCGAATCAAAATTCATCAGTTAAATATTAATTTAAACATTTGTATTATTAGTTATACCAAGAAATACAATTCAAATTAAAAAAATTGACTGCAATAAAATATTCAACTCTCTGCGTACAACTCTAGCTTAATGAGTTAATTACATTGCGTATAAAATAGTCTAAATAACTTATAATTCTTATTTTCAAATTCAAAACATATATTGTCACGTACCCCTCTGCGTCATCTTCATCGCGACCTTCTCTTCTGGCTACCGACGGGAAAGGAAATCTAGTGCACCATCCACACTCAAAGACTTCGTACATTAAAACCAATATTTTATTACTAACAATCAATATACATTTATATCCCTACACCTACTACTAACCCCTAAGTCCAAAACTGTCTCTACTCCACTATACAACCCAGCTTAGCACACCTCTATCATGAATTACATTCTCACTTTCCTACAAATTCACTCACCCCCAGAATGTCTTCATCATTGGACCGTTTACTCAGCTGCGACCCGCCTCCAGAACGCAATGGTCAATCCTTCCTCCACGTCTGCATCCACCCGCATTCAATCGTCAAGTGCTTTCTCTGCTGACGCTCGCCACCGCGGTCTTACCGTTTTCCCCTCTCACGGCTACCACCCTATTCGCACACTTGTCTACGTCCGCCTGAACGTCTCCAAGCTTTTCTTAGCAATAACGACTCAGCTATCTATCTAAGCTGCACGTGTTGGCTTCGATGGAAAATTCCTCCCGCTGAACAAATGGACCTCACGCGCCTCACCTTTTGGAGCGGATGTGCCGACAGCACTGCTTACTCGCACCAGTGTTTCTATATCCGCTTAGAACATTTCAAATGAATACCCTTTGAATTCTATTATTATATAGCTTTTGAAACTAACCTTTTTTCCAAAAATTTCCCCTTCGTGTCTTTACCCCCTCCTTCGCTAAGTTTGGTCCCCAAGCATGAACGGGAGTGATCCACTCCGAGAGTAAGATAAGATTCCATCTAACCTGGCCATTGATTAATGTTAGATTAAGAGAGTACTTGAGCTTTAGGGGTAACGCGGTGGAGGCGACATATATTAAATTGCTTGCAAACTTAGTGCGGATCGTCTCATTTTTGTGTGCTTAAGCTGGGGGTTGGTAATTCCCTTATATTTAAATCCTTATAACTAACATCAAGAAGTCTTAAGAAGCTTACATGGAAATACATTGTGCTTTAGGCATATTGCAGACTAGGCGCCTTGATTGTGACTGTGATTTTGATAGGGCGCGTATTGTTCTTATGTTAATTGTCAATGGTTCATAACGATTCGTTTAGACTAGAGAGCGCTTGTCTTACCTCACTACGAGACGTCCTTAGAAAATAGTACCAGAAATTTAGTTCACTACGATTGAGTTTTTGTTGTCTTTGTGAGTTAAAATCACCGGTGTGCTCTCGTATTCACTGTCAGTCTGAAACCGATGTAGTTTGGAACCTAACATGATACGCCTTCTATCACCGCGATCTATCTGTATGTTGCAGTCCGCCTACTGTGATGTATGTTGCAGTGAAAACAAGACGACAAGTCTCGTAACAATCATTGTCTGGTATTGGGAATGTACCCGACAATGGACCATCCCTGTCCCTTTTCGAGGATAGCGGAGTAAGTGGTGCACCTTCATCGATATCAAGACATTGAGGAGTCACAGATAACACCTCCACAGATAACAAGACCGATCCAATGGGTAATCACCCCTCTCCCAGTCAACAGTACTTTGCCAGATCCACAGTGCCAAGGCACCGTTTTGGCTGGGTTGCCGAGGCGACGTATGAAGTGGACAGTAGAACTAAATGAAAATTTAACGCGCTGTTTCTACGTCTGAACAAATTTAGAAATCAACCTCACTATGGGATTTATGACAGAACTTCACTGCATTTTCCTAAATCACTATCCTGCACTTGATATTTTTTGAGTGATCAGCGTCTGGCAGATAAATAAGTTGTAATTAGTAAAAAGTTGATTCCGTCAAGTCTATTTGAACAAAGTATACGAGAAGTAGATTTGTCACAAGCTATGGCAGGAAATGAAGAACGAACAGAAACAGTAATTTTGCCTGTGGTTGCTGAGAGAGATGAAGAAGAAAGTGAAGTGTTTCACTACCCACGCAAGAAGGTCAACCAGCAAGGTGTCCGAAGGAATAAGAATTTGAAAGACAACTTGTGCTATTTGGCAATACAGACCCAGACTACAAAAATTGAAAGAAAACAGGAACAGTTCTCTCCTCATTGGAGTGGCAAATAAGAAATTGTGAGAAAGTATGAATGAAAATGTAGGAATGCTAGAATTACATTATTTAACACACTGCGGTGCTGCCAGTGCTTTATCTCCGAAAGGCAAAAGAAATCTAGAAGAAATAAGAACAGAACCTAGGCGAAATTCTAATCCTCCCTGGCTTGTAAGAATGGAGAAGAGACAACGTAAACTGACAGCTGAGGTAAATATCTTTTTAATGGAACTTTAGGGCTCGCCAACATTAGAGCCCTTCTGATGTGAATAAGATGAGTCAATATGTAAAAGGTAATGAGTCCAGAGATATGAAAAATATTGTGAAAATATTATGTGAGAATTGAATTTAAATAGGGAAAATTCCGAGGCGCCAGTGACAGCCTTTGTTCTGCTGAAACAAGAATTGTTTGCATATGCGAAGCGACTATAGCGTATAGCAAAAGTTACAGGAGAAAAGAATCCAATAGAATGTTCAGTGAGAATCAACGTCGTTTTTTTAAGATTCAGGATGAACAAGATCAAGGAGGAACAGAGCCCTCCGTAGAAAAAACCAAAAGTTCACCAGTTCCGAAACTATATTTGGAAGAATGATGGGTGTCACAATATTGATGTTGTATGGGTGCTGGAAGAATCCGAAAGATACAATCAAGTTCAAGCCATGGAGTTTCACGAAGTGACAGCTGATGAGATCAGGAGTGAATATGCAGTTGAAAGGCACAAGGACCAGATGGAATTCAGAATTACTTACTGAAGAAATTTACACCCATCCATCAACATAAAGCACGCCTGTTCACATACTATGTGATGAATCCTGAGAGGATCCCCTCCTTTGTTACAACTGAAAGTACTCACCTCCTGCCGAAGAAAGGCAACCTTCATGAACCATCTAATTATCAGCCAATCACATGCTTACCAACTCTCTATAAAATTATGACAAGTGTAATCGCCAGTAGAATTGAAAAGCATTTCTATTGAGAGTAACATCATGGCAAAAGAGCAGAAAGGATTTAAGCGAGGTGCTCACGGTTGTAAGGAACCGCTGTTGATCGGTTCAGTTGCGGTTGGACAGGCCTGGAAAAAATAGCGAAACATGAATACGGTCTACATAGCCTTCGTTTCTGTATTGTGAGATTTGAATAATTTAGTAATTAAAATAATAAAATCATCCTCGTTCGGGCGTATTAAATTCAAAGAACGGGAGAAGGAGCGAAGGAGGGAAGTCTTACGACTCTCTAGAAATTTAAAGGCCCACCGTTGAGATATGACAAAGGGACACTCGCATCTGGCGTGCTGCGGCGACCCGCGGTCGGCTCTTTGTTGTAGAAAAAATTTATGGCTTTTTAGAAATAGCGAGTTAGCGAGGGGGTGGGTAAAGCGACCCAACCCGACCGTATAACCCAGGATACGCGAGGGTGTATGAGCAAATAACCAACTTGTCAGAAAAAAACGTTGGAAAACAGCGGTTAGAAGTAGTTCGAAATTACTTAAAATTCCCAATCAGAATTTAGACGAAGAAGGGGGAACCGTTTTGGCATTGGAAGTTTTCGGTCACGTGAAGTTCAAAATTTGGAAGACTTGGAAGTGGAAAAAGAGGGGTAGGAAGGGAGGAAGACCATTTAAGGAATGAAAAATGAAATTATCAGGATCTTTTAGCTTTTGCTTCAGCTCTCGTAGCTTCGCCTCGTTGCTTCCCGTTGTTGTAACTTGTTGGAGTTGTAGAACTTGTAATATCAGACCAGATCACAGGACACGAGATTTTTTTGCGCGAAGACATTATAAGAGATTTTCTTCACGGACATTTTTGCGTTAATACTCTGAGACCAGTATTTCAAGATTTCGCACTAAACACCAGCACTTCATTTTCTTAAGATGCTGCGCTCGTGTCAATTATTTGCCGATTTTTTTTTAGCATCGGACAAATATGATAAATTGTTCCCGATCCGACCCACGGGCGAACAATTTCCGGGTGGCTATTCGGAGTGAACGAAGTCAGGCTGACGCTGCGCTTGAAGGCCCCGAGCCAACAGATGATGAAAGGAGCGACTTCCGGTAGCCGTCGCTGACGACACCGTCAGCGATCGCCCGAGATCGGAGCCTTGTCGACCTTGCGAGGACATTACTCTCCACGGTCTGCCGTGGTTGGTCATCTAAAGAGGTATTTTTACGACGGTTGGTGATGTCTAACCGACGTTGTAATGCGCTTGCGCGTCAAGAATAGTGTGGAATACGTCATAAAAGAGGACTCGAACTGTGGACTTGATCAGTGCAAAGAGGGGCCAATTATCGCTAGAGATGCGTCTAATTATCTCTAGTAGTTATTAATAAATGTTGGTAGAATTATGTCATGTTAAATTCAGTATATTTTTAATTTGTTGAGAGAGAGAGAAATTTTAAATGTTCGTAGAGTTACGTCATGTAGATGCAGTGTATCTTTATTTTGTTGAGGGAGAGATTTTAAATGTTTGTTAGTGTTTATGTTATCGTTGGCTACCATTTATGTGTGTTTCTTTTGAGGGGAATAGCATGAAGGGTTTTATTGTATTAGACTAATGGTGATTAAATTTAATGGATTTATTTGTCAATAGCGTTTTTCTGTAGTGGAACCATTGTATGGCCCTTCCCTTCACTAAAAAAAATGCGAACCCCAGAAATATTGTGGAACCCTGAGATTAATTAGTCGAGGCGCTCAAAATAGATCAAAATTGTAAATTCCAGAACTTTAGTATATTTATAACCCTAAAAGATTCGTTCTGCCACAGTATCGCACAGCTAGCTAATGCAAGTGTAGAAGATACATTTAAGTTTTTTTGGAAGGAGTAATGTAATTCTGGAAAACTAGACTTCATATAGATGGCAAACCAACAGAGACGTCAAAATAGATAGGATAATCTTCCAAGGAGATAGTCTGAGTGCACTTTTGTTCTGCATTATCACAATTGCTCCAAACGTCTAGGAATAGATTCAAGATCACTGCAAGGGACTCTAATTTCGTCCTGAGTCACCTCCTTTTCATGGGTGACATTAAACGATATAGTTCAACGAAAAATGGACTATGATATCTTCTGAAGGTTATAGAAAACTTCTCATATGTTACAAACAGTGAATTTGGACTGAAAAAATTAAGGATGGTCATTTTAAAAAAAGGTAAAGTTACACCAGGTGAAGGTTTTACCACAAAAGATGTTGGAGTAATCCAGTCAAGGTACTACATCAAACTTTTTTATAGAATCTATGACGACTGCGTCTCTACTCTGTCTCTTGTCCAACACGTCTGCAATGTCCTGACTTAACAATATTATTTGATTTTCGCACGAGCACACATGTTGTTTATCATATACTTGACTCTTTTAACTCGACTTTTCTCTTAAATAAGTTGCTAATAAGTTTTCCATTGCACACAACCGATGTGATCCTCACAGGTCTGTAGTTTGATTCTGATGTTTTCTTACCCGATTTGCGTATCGTAATCGCATTCTTCCAGACTTCTAGAGTGCGTATTGTTAATCATGATTTCAAAAATGCGAGTTAGATATATTACCGATTTCCTACTTGTACTTTAAAATATATGTAGTACCTTGACTGGATTACTCCAACATCTTTTGTGGTGAAACCTTCACCTGGTGTAACTTTACCTTTTCTTAAAATGACCATCCTTAATTTTTTCAGTCCAAATTCAATGTTTGTAACATATGAGAAGTTTTCTATAACCTTCAGAAGATATCATAGTCCATTTTTCCTTGAACTATATCGTTGATCGTATATCGTTATAGCTCTGACACGATCGATTCTTTATTCTTTACGTATCTGACACGTTTTCTGATATGGTCCGCCCTGAACCTAAAGGAAATATATTTGCCACCTACGCAATGCTACGTTCCATTTTACTACTTATCTTCAATATATATTCCTTAGGACCAAATGGCTTGCCAACTGGTACAGAAATTTCAAGTATTTTGAACTACATTTAAGTATGCAACGTCAATTGCGACGGATCTCGAACCCGAGACTTCCTATTGTGGCCGCAGGTGTGCTATCCACTGCACCACCCGCCTCGACTACCGAGTCCCTACACAACCTCTATTGGGCCTGATCTGGTGAACTTGGGTTACATTGCAAACAATTCCTGACGTTGCAAACAAGTTTATGATTAAAAACACTCTAGTATTCTATTTTTCTACGCGTGTTAGCAACCAGTGCAAACAAGCGAAATGAGATCCTAAACTAAGAGCCTTAGAAAAAAGGTGAGTTATTTAATTAATCAGTTGTGACTTAATTCAAGAGTTATAGAAACAACCGTGCGTAAATTTGAAGCGTTTCGCCCACCTGTCGCAAAAATACGAATGAGTGAAAAATCAAAACATAACCTTAACTGTGGGTACTAAAACGTAATGGTTAACTGTGAGTACTGATATTATGAACTCATCGCTTTGCTTAGGCGCGTATACTGTAGTAGAAGAAGATGGATGCATGTGCAAAAAGTGATCAAAATTTGTTTTCTAGCACGGTTGTAGCCTGAGAAATACAAAAACTAAGGATTTGTTTACGTTCTACCGGGCGCGACCATGTGCAAATTTGGTGGTATCAATAAACAAGGGTTTTACCATTTACGTAGATGTACCGAAACTAGTCGAAGTTCATCTTCGAATATTTATAGACCACTGTATATAAATTTCACAAATTCCGTACGGAACAAAAAAATCCCAACTATGAGAGGTGACTACGAATCACAAAGGATACAAGCGGATTACATTACGAAGACAAGAGATCGGGGTCAGTAACTATGGCCTAACGCGGGTTCATAGACCGAGTTATATTAAAAGGGGTGACGCGGTGAAAACACTTTTAAGAGATACATTCGATTTTTGGGAAAGTGATATAATTCGGAATTGGAGAGAGATAGGTGGGCCGACCAATGGACATTATTGGTTCAACGCGGAATGATCTAGCAAAGGGAGCGATAAAATGTAACGGAGTTACCTTACGAACAAAAGGAAAAAAACACTGAAAAACAAATAGTTTAAAGGTATAGACGAACAGATAGATAGACGGAGGAGGATGTCGAGAAGCGGTGGCACGATGCAGAAGAAAGCCTGAGTTGTCACCGGAGAAGGCGACCACACAAATTTAAAGCAATCTGCAATAGGGTAAAGACAAATTTGGAAGAGAATAAACTCAATAGGGTTGGTTATGGCGCAATACTCAAATTAAGGGATGGGTTCGATAAAATCACCGAGGAATATGAACGTCTAACAGAAGTTTACGTAAAGGAAGATGAGATATGGCAAAGGAGGTACACAGAATCAGTGCGGCGGTTGAAGCAGGGGATGGAAGGGATTATACAGAAAAAAATAGTAGAAATAGAAGAGCGGCTTCAGCATGCGGTAGAGGCACTGTTCACCTGGTTTAGCTTGGAAAGTATGAGAGCAGATGAAAAGAGACTACTAAAGGATAAGTTACAAAAAATTGAGAATGTGCTTTTAGGGCGGTGAAACGGGTTCATAATTGTGGTAGCAGAGTTATTCGAGGACAAATGTCAGCTAGAGAAAATCTTACAAACGATTACAATTCCAGCAGAGGAAGTCGTCAATCGTCGATCAGAGATTCAATATGTTGACAGTCTTCAAAAGAGGAATGGATATTGCAGGAGACATGAACAAAAAGCACATATCAGGAACTATTACTAGACAGGCACAAACGATAAAAGAGGCAGTAAACGAAAGGATAGAGACGTTAACACATGAAGAAGGATCATACGCGTAAGTGGTCAAGAGGGAGCAGGGGATGGCAGAAAAACATGACATGACATAACAATAGAGAATAAGGGAAGGTCAAAAGTAGACAATATAGAAGAAAGAATAAAAAACAAGCTGAAAGAAAATGACATGATACAGGTGCATACGAAGCGGCAGACAAGAACAGAGAACATCGTACTAGTATTGAGAAGGAAAGAGAGGGTATATACTATGAAGAAAGTGACTGCACACGACGAAACATAACCATAAGGGTGACACAAAAAAGACTACCAACGTTACTCGTGAGAGATATATCTTGGGAAACGGAAGAAGATGTGTTTATGAACAGGATACGGGGAAAAAATCTGAGTGGGGGAGGTTATGGATTACGATTTGTCAAGAGGATAAAAATGGGAGCAAAGTAAGTAGAGTACTGGGCGAAAGAGACCTATGCGTATAGTTTTTGAAAATTGGTGAACCAACATAGGTTATACTGGAAACACAGTCACACAGTAGAAGAATTTTTGAGCTTCATCGCTGTTATCGATGCCACTGATACGGGCACATTTGTCGCGCGTGTGAGGAGCATGCGGACACTGCGGGGTAAATGGCCACAATTACGTGAAGTGTTCAAAAAAGAACGATGAGGGAATGTGTCCGCATTGCTGAAGAGAGGGATAGTGAGCGCACAGTCCGTAAGGAGTAAAGAGTTTGAAGAATATAAGATGGAGAGATGGCGGACATAACCGACTATAAAGACAGAGGACACGGAAGCTGAGAACAAAGACTACAATTACGTTTGTATCAGCAGAACGTACAACGAGGGATACATGGGTAGCGGGAATGATTTACAGAAAAAAGAAAATATGGACATAAAACGGAAAATGATATGGTGTGAAATATTAAAACAAGGAGGATGGAAAAACATGGATGGGCAGGAGATGCTGCAACGCCTACGACCGGACAAGACAAACCAAGAAGAAAGAGGAAGATACTACCACGAAGTGAATGGAAACGAAATGTTGATAGAGGAGTACGTCTTAAAAGTGTCAATAGAAAAATTGGGAGATTACGACGAAGAAAACTCCAGGGAACGACGAAATAACTCATGATGGTGCAAAAAACATGGCAGCATTACGACCAGTATCTTCAGGGACTGTGCAACATTTGTTTAGGTAGCGGAATATTTTCCAAAGTGTGGAATATAGGTGTTTTAAAGATATTCCTCAAATGAGGAGAAAGGGATGCCACTTTGGCGGGGTTATATTGGCCATAAACAATTTTGTCAACATTTGGGAAAATACCAGACCAGTGGATAGGAGATAAAATATCACACGTAGAAAAGGAAGGAAAAATATATTCCATACAGTAAGGTTTCAGACACGCAAAAGCACGGATGACGCACTTCATGACCTGAGAGGGGCAATAGAAGGACGAAAGGAAAAAGTTGGTCTAACATTGTTTTTTTATTTTCCATTGGTTTGTCACCCAGTTCCTCGGTCTTCCGGTCACTATCAGGGTTTTTTGTCTCTTCCTACTTATTGTCTCAGATCTTGTTTATCTCCAGGCTGCTTCTGCTCGGCCAGCAATATTACCCTGGCACTGCTGTAACCCGTCCCTAACGCGTGGTGCTGTGGAACATTCTTCTATCTAGCGCGATATTTTAACTGATTTTAGCGTTAACTTTATCTTCGTGATATTTTCTTTCAATTCGTGATATATGTCCTTTCTTTAAATGTATTTCGTCCAATGTGTTGTGTTGTGTACTTCTTTTCGTGCCAACTGTCTTATCCAATGTGCACTATCTTGTCCAAATATACTGCAATCATGTAAAATGTGGTTTACTGTATCGTTTGCTTTCCCGAGACACATATTCCATCATCGACAATTTGTTGCTTGAGCCAGTACGTTTTAAAATCTCCAAACTATCATATGTGGTGTAGGTTGAAACCATTTTCGGTTGTTGTAGCTGCAATGCACAAAAACATGCACATAAATTGGTCCCTCCAATACCGTTTAGCACCTTATGTTCCAGCAGTCTGTCAATTCTCGACTAATTTTTCCCTTCAATTCTTTTTCTCCATACTTCATGTGTTTCTCTCCGATGTACACTTCTCCCTTTCTGCGCACATTGTATCTTTAGTAATGCTTATCGATCTCGAGATCAATCGGTAATGAACCCAGTACTAACAGCGTGTTTGTCGATACGCTTATATAAGCTCCACTCTAATGTACGACGCACTCTCTTTGAAGACTACTTTACCACCGATTTATGTGCACGGTTTTGTACGTTGAATCCACGCAGTGCTGTAGAGTATTATATGTGGTAGTAGTGCTCTCGTGTAAAGCTAGACTAACTGTGGAATTGGATTGGTGTGCTTATTTATACCAATTCTCGTCAATCCATAGATTGTTTTATTTATCTNGGTTTTGTACGTTGAATCCACGCAGTGCTGTAGAGTATTATATGTGGTAGTAGTGCTCTCGTGTAAAGCTAGACTAACTGTGGAATTGAATTGGTGTGCTTATTTATACCAATTCTCGTCAATCCATAGATTGTTTTATTTATCTTACTTGCTATGAACTCGATGTGATCGGTGTACGTAATTTTCTCATCAATCATCACTCCCAAATACTTTAGTATCTGCTATGTTTTTAGGCGCCAAGTTGGGAAACCTATAGCTGGATTTCGTTGATTGCTGGGGCATTCCGACAACGATCCCTGCCGATTTCGTTTGCGAAATTGTTAGTCGTTGTGCTATACATATTTCTTAAAAATACTTTAGCATACGTGCACTTTCTGCCTCTAATTTCACTCGACTATTTTCATCGAGAAGTTGTGCTGTATCATCTGCACAGGTTATAACAGTTATTTTCTCCTATTTCAGTTTTTCTAACACCTCATTTTTTACTACATTCCAAAGAGTAGGATCTGAGTGGCTACCTTGTGGACATCCTTGCACTATTTTGTAAATTTATTGTTCATTTCCTGTTTTGAATTGAACATGTTTATCTTCGAGGTATGATTTGATTCGTTGAAAGAAATGTTTGGGCATTCTTTTACATTCTAGCTATTCAATGATAACGTTCCATGGTGCACTGGCATATGATTCTTTGAAGTCAATACATTCTACCAGTGCATATTTCTATACACGTAATCTAATGTGGTCTATTAACGTCCCCTTCTGTATTTCGTTCTAGCGTGAATCGTCCTTGTGATACTGCCTGGAGATGTTCTGCTATTATTTTGTCTAAACCCTTTCCCAATCCTGGCAATAGAATAATCAGCCTGTATGGTGAACTTTTGTACGGATCCCTGTCACTGGATTTTAGGAAGAGTTTCCAAATTTCCAACACCGTGGAAAATTACTGTATACATAAGATTGCTGATATGTATGCAGCATGTCTTTTATATACACAATTAATAGATGTTGTATCATCTCGTTCGTCATTTTATCATACAGAAAACGTTTCCTCAGTTTCAATGTGCGCACTATTTCTGTTAACTCTGCCATTGTTATCTATTCGCTTTCATTTACATCCTGTTATTTATTTTATCCCACTTATTTCATCCATTACACTTACAACAATACAACATAATAAAGCAATCAATCCAATGACGTATAGACATTGGATCTTTAGATCATCTTGTATATTAGGCTCTCGCAAAACAAAGTTCTTATCCTTAATCATTTTCTCTGTTTCTAATTTCTTTGCACATTTTTGTCAATATAACAGAGTTGACCGTCCCTAGCCACGGGGAGGCATGCTCTTGTCTATCATAGCCAATCGTATTTCTGTCAACTTATCTTTATATTCCTTAAAAATCTCATACTTCTATGTTTCTATTATCGTCCATGGTTGTTTTTTATTTAATGTATCTTGTCTCACATATTCCGTAATAAATTCTGCTCTCTCAGGACATATGACATTCCCATAATATATATGCAAAACTTTCATTTCCTCCTTTACATGAACATTCGCTTACTTCCGTCTTCTTAAACCTTTTTAGATATGATAAATTTCGGTCAGGTGAAAATGGCGACCAGCCGGGACTCGAACCCGGGTCTCTTGTTTTGATCGCACGGGTGTTAACCGGTACACCACCGGTTCGCCTTCCACAACTGTACACCATTTCCACCCAGACCTAATGGTGTACAGTTGTGGAAGGCAAACTGGTGGTGTAGCGGTTAACACCTTTGCGATCAAAACAAGAGACCCGGGTTCGAGTCCCGGCTGGTCGCCATTTTCACCTGACCGAAAGTTATCACATATAATCTCCACGTGTAGGGTACACGGAAGAAATATGTACTTTTTAGATATGTTTTAAAATATCCATGGCCGGTGGGATATTGCATGGCATTTCTATTTATTTCAATCCACTTTATATTTGTACCTGCAAAATTTACATTGGGCACATAACTGTAAGTTACTCGTTCCTTTACAAGGTCTGCCCGGTAAGTTAGGCAAATGTTTTTTTTCTACCCTTCTACTGGTCGTAGCTTGAATTGGTTGGGTTAGATGGGGTACGCTTACGCTATCCAGCGCTGCCAAGGTCAGTGTGCTCCGAGCTCTTGGAGCGTCCAAATCATTTTTAGTGTATTCCGGTTTACTGCCTGTGTCACGACGTTAGACGACTCAATCGAACAACCGTACGCAATCAAAGTTTGTGCCAAAAATCTTGCCGACAGCTACGTAATGATAAACGAAGCGTACGGGGACGCAGCTCTTTCGTATTTTCGAGTTTCAATTTGGTTGAAGATGTTTAAGGTCGGTCGGGAAGAGGTGACCGATGAACCCTGCTCTGGACGTCTTTGTCAACCAAAAGTAGCGCGTGTGTGAAACGTGTTGATCACGGATCGTCGATTGAGTGTCCTGATGATGGTGGAAACTTGAAACAATCAGAAAACTACGCTGATGTGCTGGAAAGATTGAGAAAAATGGTCATCCGCACGAGAAGGGGGATCGCCGCTATCTGGACGGTCTACCAAGACAACGCTCCCAGCCACACTGCTCTGCGCGTTTGGGTATTCCTGGCCAAGAATAATTTGCAACATTGCCGCAGTCCCCTTACAGTCTGGACCTTGCCCCGGCTGACATTTTCTTGTTCCCCAGGATCAAAAGCGCCAGAAAAAAAAAACGATTTGGGACGATTGAAAAGATCCAAACTGCTGTGACGACGACCCTTGAGGTTCCCGAAGACGTCTTTCAGGACGCGTTCCGTGCGTGATCTATTTGCTTGAGTTTTAAAAGTTTGTACCTTCATCTTCCATAAATTTGTCTAAAAAATATATTAGCTTTTCTTACCGGACAGACCTTGTACACTGCTGTTCCATCGTATTTGTCAGGCCTCTACTAAGGGTTTTGTAAGTTTTTCTCTTGACTTCCTGTCTTATTTACGTATTCTCTCTTCATTGACTACTATTTCTCTTTTGTCTTTGATATATGTTGAAATTTTAACTTTTGGACGTACAAGTCTATTGGCATTATACCTCCTGGAACGTTAGGCGCTTCTGTTGACGTTGTTCTATATCTTTGGTGTATACACAGTCACTCTATAGCACGTAACTTTCTTTCAAAATATTCTTTGACCACTCTCTCAGCCAATATTACGTATTCATAAGTTATTATTGACCTCAGGGCAGCTGTATATAAAACTCGTAGGTCTTTTCGAGAAATGTTGTAGTTCATAATGCCATCTCTTATCATACTGTATAATATATTTGTGACTCTCTGTATTACATACTGTATATACTCCTCAAACAACAATTTTTGATCTATTATTACCCCTAAATAACGCTGCTTCGTCACTACCTGTAATTTTTGATCATCTAATCGAATTATTATGTCTCTTCTTTTCTTTTTCGCAAGTTCAAACCATTGCATTCATGTTACCTTTTTTGGTAAAGTTATATCTCTTTTCTATGTAGATATTTAAAACTCGTCTATGTAGATATTTAAAACTCTCTGTGCCTCCTCTTCTAATTTTCAACGTGAACTCCCTTCTGCCACTACCACTAATTAGTCCGCATACGCAAAAAAAAAGATTCCTGTATTCTCCGTATTTCAAAAAACCCTGTCAAATACTACGTTATAAAATAATGGGTCATTGGAGGAGTCCTATGGCCATCCAAGCGGGTAATCTGTAAGTATCTTCTCGTTCCCTTATTCTAGTATCATTGTTATGTTTGTGAAATATGATTTAATAATATTAGTTAGGTAATTTGGTACTTGGTAATTGTGGTGCTTTAGCAACATTATCAAAGCATGATAAATTAAAAGTCGTTTCTATGTTGCTCATTTTTTTATTATTGGTATTAGAAAGCTTTTTCGGCTGCATAGCAACCATCATCAGTAACATACACTGAGTGTTAAGGAATATTTTTGGCGAATGCCAAAAATATATTATGACAAATATTTTGGCATTCGCCAAAAATATTCCTTAACACTCAGTGTATGTTACTGATGATGGTTGCTATGCAGCCGAAAAAGCTTTCTAATACCAATAATAAAAAAAAATGAGCAACATAGAAACGACTTTTAATTTATCATGCATATCAAGGTAATTTGGTATTCATGTTGTCTCTTATATTGTGTCGCCGGTTCACCTTTTAATATTTCTTCAACCATCACCTGTCCTGTATCCCGCCATTCTGTTGTTTGCCCCAATGTCCGTACTTCCCCAAATCATACCATTCTTAGGCTTCTCCCGTTTAATTACGTATGGTTACCCTCATATATGATATTAGTTGCAAAATATCCAAATCAATTTACCCAAGCTGCCTTCTTTTGCCGCATTTTTTGTGTATTAAGGTATTCTTTCTACAACGTCTAGTCTATCTCCTAGCTCTCCGTACCTGGCTGTCATTTTTGGTATCGTCGCCGAAGTTGATTGCGCCTTTTCTGTGACTGCGTTACATTGTTTGTACAGGATGCATAGACCATATAAGATGGAATGAGGAGCTGCAAGTTTTAGCTATTCCGGAAAATTAATACGTGGCATCGTACTTGGATTACTAGAATACATTATTGGAACTAGGTGGGAAAACACTGTTCAAGCAAAATACAAAGGGGTGTTCACAAGGATCCTGCATCTCACCACTTCTTTGGAATTCTCATTTTTTTCATTTTCATGAATTTTTTTCTCAGTTCCCCGACCATTAGGTCACTTCCTGAGTTACTTTTCTCAGCTTTATTTCTTTTCTGTCGCTTTCTTTCTGTTATTTGTTATTTATATTCTTCTGTTCCTTGTGTATAATTTTTTCAATTTTGTTTCTTTTGAAGTCTCATTTTCTTTGTTAATTTATTGTACATCCTATTCTGTATTAATTTTTTTTCGCTTTCGTTGATCAGTTTCGTCCTTTATTCTCGTCAGGTTCCCACCTCGGAGAGGTATGGAACAATATCTATTTTGCCAAGTTAAGGGTGTCTTATGTGCAACGGATATTTCATTCCTTATTAAGAGTATTTGTTGTGCGTATTCTTTAGTAATACAATACACTTCCTGAGTATCGATATATCTTCGCCAAGTCTTATCTGAAAAGATACCATTTTCTTTCAGTTTGCTAATCGTTCTCTATCTGTCAATTCACAGTCATGTAGTACGTGACTCACTGTCTCGTCATCCTGTCCACGTGTATAGCGTCCTGTGTCTCAAGTTCAGTTTCTGCTTGTATACGTTGAAATCACCATGTTCCGTTATTATTTGTAGTAATGGACCTGATGGTTTGAACCACTTTCTGCTGTTGTGGCTAAATGTTACATCTTAAATGAACCTATATGCATGTCGCCCTTCTTGTGTTTTATCCCATCGAATTTGCCAACACTTCGTCAGTTCTCTTCCTATTTTATTTTTCCATCCTTTATCGTGTATCTAAATTTCTTTCGTCCTTATGCAGATCTTCATTTTTTGTCGCATCTTATAGCGCAAGTAGTGTTTATCTATTTTAATGTCTATGGGTAACACCTCCAATATAATCTGCATTGCTTTAGTTGACACACTTTTGTAAAGTCCGCTCCAATGTAGGAAGCTTCTTCTTTGGATGCTACTTATATGTCTTTCCATAAGTCGTGTTTGACTTCTGCTGTCATACAATTCCGCAATACGTCATATGGGATAAAAGTTCCCATTTATATATTATACGTAATTGCTGTATTGCTACGGTTTTATTAGTTATTCCGACTGTCATTAGCCCATAAATTATCCTCTTTATCTTTCTCCCCATGTCTTCTATATGCTCGTTAAAACTCAGTCTTTCATCAATGGTTCCTTTTAAATACTACTTTGGAATGCTTACATCAACTAAGCGCTGCAAATAGCATATTCACGGTCGCTTATGTAGAAAAGAAATAGAGGAAATATGGTCATAACCCTACGTGCCAAGGAACTTAACCGAAAAGGACTACAATTATCTCCAGGGAAAACAAGTGGGATGTTCTTCGGAAATACAAAAGTAAAGCAAAGGAACCCAGTAATTAAGAATGAAGGGAAAACAGTGCCAATAGTAACGAAAATAAAATATTTGGGACTTCATTGGCCGATAAACTGTTATTTACTGACCATATTAAGTACGTATCAGAAAAAACGAGAAAGCTTCACTACTGACTTTTACGTGTGGGATTGTATAAAACGAATTTACTTTTACAGGAACTTGTAAGGCTTCATAAAGGGGTACTCCGACCTATTATCGGTTATGCAGTAAGTGTGTGGACAACGAAAGTGAGAATTATAAATGTGGAAAGACACCTGCATGCAGCGCAAAGGTTGTGTATACTTCGATTGAGTGGATGTTACAGGATTGTAGCGACCGTGAGAGGTGAATACCACCAATATGTATTCACTTACATTATTAAATAATTCACTTATTGGCTGCCACGGACAGGTACAATTAGGATTAATGACAAGATAATGAAACAAGAATAAGAAGCAGAAGGGACGACGAAAATAGAGCTACTTAAGGCTTGGCAAATACGTTGGACAAATTAGACTGAAGGGCGAAATCTGTATATAAAGGACGTAACGTATGCAGAAAGAAACAAGGATTAGTTTTACCCTACAAAGGAGGTAATGGAAATATTGACATGCCATGGCAATTTCTCTTGCCATCTACATGGAATAGGACGGTAAAGCAATGACAAGTGCTTATACGGAAAAGGTAAAATGGTCATGTCCTTTGGACGTGTGACAGTTATAACGACGAGAGGCTGTATCTGATTGTGCAACTGACACGCAAGGAGTAATGAAGAAGACTTCATTTCAACGAAGATACGGTTTGAAATATTTTCAGTGTGTGCGGGGCAGATGTGTGCACTACGACACATGAACCTCAAGATGCGTGACAAAGAGGTGCTGTCTCACAAGTGAGTGACAGTAGTTCAATATGTTGCCGTTTGCATTGAATAATAGTTTACTTCTTTAAAGAAGTTTTGTAGCATACCAAAACAAAATGGTCAAGTTTCTAAAAGGTTAAATATTGAATGCTGAACAAAGCTGTAGTTGTGGTGATAATCAAGAGTAATTTTTTTAAGATGTTTAATTTATATGAAGTAAACCAATTTTAAAATCCGTAAAATAAAACATTGAAATATGGAGAAAATAAAAAACTTTGTTGTCAAAAAGCAGTTGCAAACTTACTTTCCGAAAAGAAGGGATCATCGCATCAATTTTGATCAAGGCTCCAAGGGGAGTGGCATATTTAATATTTAATTTTATATTGCTACATAAATTAGTAGGAAATAATTATTGCTTAGTTTGGTGATAACTAGTTTAGATTTATTTCTTAAACTGAAACCACACGGGTTTAAGCTAATAAATATCGGTTCTAAAATCCTAACAACGTTTTTCAGCAATATTACATTAGTATCTGAGTTATTAGTTGCAACTTCAAATGTGTCAACATGTGTCACAAAGGTAGATGCCCTCCATTCAAAACATTTTTTAGGTTAGGGTATTTGACATCATGTATTAACTAAAGTCATTCTGAAAAACCTAGTCTTGGTCAAGGTACTTATTTTGTGAGCGTGACTTTATATTTCCTTCTTTCTAATTCCAGAATTTAAAAAACGCCCTGAAATCAGAAATATCATGTGACAAAATGTTCGCGCTTTGTTGTAATACACAGATTTAACTTTATGCTGCACCCCAACAAGAAAACGAAATTTTGACTTATAATGTAAGAGATGCTTTACTGAAAAGAACTAGATATTACAGGCTCTCAGATAAAACAAATGTAAAGGTTCCTGTTGACAGTGGTCCTTTTAATGACAATTTGCAGCAAGAGAACAGAAACAATATCTTTCAAATGGACTGTAGTTAAAAGTGTGTCGTGTATAACATGTGCGTTACATGAACCCGTTATGTTAATAATTTAATTTTCTGTATCCTTTCCAACACCTGTGACGAAAAACTGCGCAATTAGCCCCGATTCTTATCTGATATTTAATTTTTTATTTTGACCCAACATTACCTGCAGTTTTAGGAATACATCTTATATTGCGCATTCACGAACCAGTTACATACGGCACTAAAAGAAGGGTCTTAAATAATATACAAGAAAAAGTGTACAATGCTTTTTGCATACGTAGGTAAGGACATATTCACGCAAAATATGTGACCCGTTGGATGTATACTCTCGTATTATTTATTTTGTTTAAATAATTAAGTTGTCTACATCTTTGAATTAAAATTCAATTAACGATAATTAATTAACCGAACCATTTGGAAATGTTTTGCGACTTGGAGATAAACGAGGGTGCGTGAATTTGTGTCAACTGAGAGAAGGGAAATAGGGTGTCCATTTAGCTTAAAATCATAACAAAGGAAGTTTCCATTGCGTAACTCCGACATACCCTGGTGGAGTGGGTTGGAACTCGGAGACTGCGTGAAATCAACAGACCCCGAACTGTTCAACACTGACGCATCTGCGGGAAGCACTAAACAGATGTAATAGTGACGGTTGAAGGCATTTGAAAACGAAACGTCATATGACATGGAGGAAGCAGTTTGATTGGTCAAAAGAATGTGTGACTGTCATTAATAAATTTGAATACAGTATGATCATGTAATCCTGTGAAAATGTGTAGAAATAACTGTGTGCTTAGTTGTTGCAAAATTGCATGGTGTGTTTTACTTTTGAGGGAATGTATTGTGGTTATTTTTATGTATTACATTTTGTGGGTAGAGAAAGAGAAATTTATAATGTGTCACCAATGACATAGGGTACTTATACTGATTGTCTTGAAAACAATATGTGATTTCTTTTCGATGGATTAATGTGTGATTCACGACAAAGTAACGATCAAACTCATGACCTTCCAAGAAAACCCTATCATGTTTAATAATATTATTTAGATTAAATTAGGTTCCTATTAAAATCCTTCATTAATTATCGATCAGTAAAGAAATTAAGGTAAATGATAAATTCATATTACCGTCATGTTTGTTTTTTTATTTCAGTATAATTGGTATCTTAGGTGTGGATATAAATTTTGATTGAAATTGGTACCTCTGCGTAAAGCCGCGCAATTTGAAAAACCTTAGCCCGTTTCGTTTTGTTGCAATTCACGTTCCATTATGAGACCGCGAAAATTTCTATCACATTTTAATTATGTAACAGTATATGGACATTTTCTCTCATTNAATCAATTGACTGTCTCTTATACACATCTAGATGTGTATAAGAGACAGACATAGACCTACACGGCCCTTTGTACCCCTTAGTACAGTCAGGTTTATTCCATTCCCAGGGCCTCTCAAAAGGACACCAGAGATTGGATTTTTAGCCTTCCTGATATCCTCTGGGTTCGGTAAATATGAACCTAGGTAACGGTATCTAGTTTGGGCAATAACTTCGCACGATAAGAGTACATGCACGGAGGTTTCCTCCTCCATGCCTAATCACCTACACAATGGATCCTGACTGATCCCTATAATGTGTAAATGTCTCCGTATGGTATTATGGCATGTTAGTAGACGTACTATTTTCCCTATACGACTCCTACATAAATTTAGTAGGACCTTCTTATATTCCTGGCTTGGTCCGGCGATTAACTCGCGGGGCTACCTGGCTATATTCTGTG
>NNCF01131265.1:124601-178968 GCA_002313205.1 Laupala kohalensis | reverse complement strand
AGAGAACTTAAGTGGGAATACATTCTTAACAAAACTACAGACCACAGATAAATTAGTGTCCGTGAAGGAATATATGGATAAAATATCGATGAAAATCAAACCATGAAATTCATAAAAAAAGTAAGTTATATTTTTAACAATTTTATTCGGTGATTATAAAAAAAGGAAAATTTAGAAAATTAAATGATTATTTTAGATTACGCATTAAAAAAGTTGAATTTTCAAATCATATCTTTCATATTTTTAATATTCATAATACTATTATTTTCTGATACCGAGAGGTTAATTTTTTTTTGCGAAGGTTTTGTTTCTTTAAGAGTTGTATTAGGAATACTGTACCTATTTATCGGGCAAAATTGAACGCCATTTTATCTTTTTTTCGCAACAGATATTTAACACATCACTTCAGATTTGTTCACATATATCTAGCTACATAAACTACGTATCATTTTTTAATTTCTTGGCCAGGTCACATATTACAGTGTACGAGGGAGGAGCTCAGTGCATGTTGCAGGTACTATTCTATNTACTATTCTATTTAATTCTACTATTCTATTTAATTCTACTATTCTATTTAATTCTACTATTCTATTTAATTCTACTATTCTATTTAATTCTATAAATTAGGCTTTTCTCCTTTCATTTATTCGGTTAGATCTAAGTTTGTAATCAGTATCCCGCAAATCTTAATTTTTTATATATTTGCCACACGTCCTGCCCGTTATACTGGGCCTAAATATCAATTTGATTCCCTTCACCCCATTTCCACATATGAACCTAGTTTGTATTTGTCTTACATTTTCAACGTATACTTTGAACATGTTGAGAAATCAAATTCATCTACATCAAATATTTATACTTAATATATATTTTTATTATATTGGTTCATGGAAATGGAACAGGATGTTTCCGGTCGCTTTCGCAATGCGGCTGTCTAGTCCGGTCGCCCTCTAGTGCTGTACTGTAAATCCGATTCAGCAAAGTCGTATATGTGGATATATTTAGAGTCATAAAGAAACCTTTATTGATAAATTTTGAATACTGACCTTCTGTATTTTCATTTCTATTTCATAATTGTTTTTAAAAATTAGTCAGATTTACACTAAGAGACAGATTCTTTGTCCATTGGGGTGATTTCGAAAGCTCTTGACAATACTCTTCATATGTATAGTCTTGAAGTACTTAAAACGCATACTCACATATTTAAAAAAAAATTTCACTTAATTGAACTGCCCCTCTTCATCCTTGCGTTATAGTTTTTAGACTGACCCTAGCAGATAGAGTCCGCACTCTCTCAAACGATAATCTGAACTTACTTGTATACTGAAAATTATCCTGGTTAACGCCAAAAATTCCGCTTGATACGACTGTAAAAGAAACATAAATGTTATTTTATGTAGAAATGTTATTTCGAGATAGGGTTCACACATTCTACTGAACTGATCCCTACCGTCAACAGATTAAACTAATATCAGGCTCACGGTTAGGTCTGGTCTCTGGTGGCAAAGTATGAAAGCTTGTTCATCGTTCGCTGATGATCGCGGGCAGAGCTCGCGGTGTACGTCGCTCAGTACGGTAACGACTTTGTTGACCAATCAGAAGATGGGAAACATCACGCCACCAAGTGCGCGCAGCAGTGGTGGTTTTGTTTGCGGTTGATTGTCACAGACATTCTACAGAACAATTCGAAAGTTTTCTGATACTGTAAATCAGGCTTTATCCAAACAGAAATCGCGTATGAATTTCATGCATTCATGAGTCAACATAATAAAAAATGTGTTGATGATGGATGTAATATAACTGTGAATGCTAGTTGAGTATTAATATTAGAGATTCCTGTATTTTTAGAGATAAGTGTTCCCGTATTTATGAAAATTTTGTAGGAAATCTTTAAAGTCAGGTTCTCATCTTAATTTTATGAATATATTTTTGAAAATTATTCTATTTTATTCCTTTGAAAACCTCACAGACTAGCCATTCATTTCCTTTCAGTTAATCTATCAATTAAAACTAATTACAATATTAAATAATTAATCTTAATAACATTTACAGCATTAAGATATTGCTGATTAATCGTGTAGACCGTTTTTGCTTTTTTTTAATACTCCGGTGTAATTACCACAAACAACGTTAAGAACTTTATTTTGGTAATCCTATACTCTAATTTTCCTTTCTGTATAGAACCAAGTATTGCTACTAATATGAATCTACCTATCTCGCATCATACAAGTAAAATAATACACATTAAATTTTCATGTTAACACGTCTTTCTTTACGTTTCAACATAAGAACCCTTCAAATCTAAAACGCTAAACAAATGGAAACTGGTCTTATTAGCACAACTTTTATTAAATATTATACAAGTATGAATTATTATGGTAAATATTAATAACTGTTCTAGTTGAATGTCTAACATGTAACTATTTATATTAACTTATCATTTTAATTTTTACATTCTTATTTTATTTTTATCGTTGATTTAAACGTCATTTTAATCACCATTTCTTGATCATGAAGTCCATTTTAGAACTTATGACATATCTCCTAATGAAAATGAGAGTATACTAAGTCAATATTAATTAATAAGAAAAAAATTAAAAATTAAATTTTTTTTAATTAAAAATTTCCAATTGAAAGTTTTTTTTCTCGTTATTAACTGAATTTCAAATTTGTTGCTAAAACCACTGGATCCCTTTGGGAATAATGTATATTGTATTGACCAATTAATTAATGATATGTGTTATATCATCGTTACTAGGCAAATTATAAATGATAAAGAAGTTATAGTTCCTCAGTAATAAAACATGTACAAATGATTATTTTTTTATTTACTACTAATCTTGACTGGGTGTGTGGATTTTACGCAACCCCCTACTTTCTTCAATTGATGGTCGCAAGCGCTTCCCTTAAAGATGGCCCTGCGTGCCCCAAAATACAACTCATTGCGTTGGGGACACAGTAGTATTGTTCGCTAAATTTACACATAGGGTACTCACATGTCGAAACTGTGAACAAAGCAGGGGACTTTCCTTTTCGCTCATCTCAAGTTGTATCTTGATACGCTATCAGAGACGCGTTCAGAAAACGACAATAGGGATTGAGGAACTTTGACATTTTAGACATTTTTAGTAAGAAGAACAAGCGATCCAAGTTTACAATAATAGAGAGTCTGGAAATATCAATTATAAATTATATAACATTTAGAAGTTCGATCTTCTAAAAACCATATAATTGGCATCAGGAAGACTCAATTCAGACTTGTCCGTCAAAATCTAACAACCGAATATTTTCACGATTACGAGATGTTCCTTAGACTACATATATGAGAAAAGAAAAAGACAAACGATGATCAGTAAGGAGTTTACTAGACCGTACCATTTGATATTTCAGCGATTTCGTTCTTGACCAAAGAACAGGACAGCTAGATAGGTTCTTTCTATTATCTATTATCTTATCTATGAAGAAAGTTAAAACTATTATAAATGTATTATCAGTTATGATTGCACATGAAATAAATCGGGGTGACAACTCAAATAAATGGGGTACCAAAATTATGAACGTTATGTGGACACCTGGGAACAAACGTATAAAGTACATTTTTATTTTATATACAATTTGATTTACTTTTTGTAATAAGATAAAACAAACGACATTATTTGTACAGATTTATTATCACTTAACAATTTTCACAACGTTTCGTCCCCCACCGTGAGCTGTCAGGCTACTACTGCACAAAATCACGGGAATAAGGTTCCTCGTCAGACAAAAGTGCGGGAAGGGGTCGATATACCAAGAGACGAGACCACACAAAATCACAGAATAAAACAAAAAGAATATACAGAGAAATCTGGGACCAGTACTGAAAAATGAAGACGTTAATCAATGTTGTGTGTACAAATAATGTCGTTCATTGTGTTTTATAATAATTTCTGCAATAATATTTACAATATGGATACGTATTTATACTTCCTAGGAAATCATGATACACTCGCCGATTTTGAAAACATATCACTAGTCGTGGGAGGGTCGTCACGTCACATTTCGTTCGCTGGAGCAGATTGCCTAGATAGTGTGTAAGCAAAGGATCCAACTGTCGCATCATACGTGGGCAGAATGCTAAATCCTGCCTTTTCCACTTACTAAGAAAACTTTACTTGTAAACTCCTCGTCCCACATGAGAGTTAGCTTGCGTTGAGTGGGAGTATTTTAGTACGTTGTGTGACTTACAGTGATAGGCGGACTTTTCTGAATAAATGTGACGTCGTTCAGGAAACGAATTATGAGGCTAGAATTCTGAGTAAAAATACAAGTAAGTGAAGGTTTCTAACGAAAAAGTTATTTCATGCAACTGATGTCCATGTGGTTTATTATTATTATTATTATTTATTTTGCAACATCTTTACACCAGTGTATGTACAAGAGTATCGTAAGCTGGAGACCGTGATAGCTTTATTCCAATGAATGGAAGGAGGAAGATACAGTTTCAATTATAGAATATTCAATAAGTGGTATACATTGGTGTCAATATAATTTTTATATGAATATATTTAACGGAAATATATTTGAAGTACATTTCTCCATCCAGGTTTGGGATACAGGGGTCTGTTTTGTTCTAGGGAAGGGGAGTATTAGCAGGCCACAAGAAACTATATTTTACAGAAATCAATCTGTATGTATAATATACTGTTGATTTATATATGTATTGACTGATTTATACACACTAGCTGATTACCCGGCGTTACCCGGAATTTTTTTTTTTTACTTGTTAGACCAACGAACGCACTCGCCGGGAGCTGCACAAGTCGAATTTTCGCTTCCGAGGAAGACACAACGGCGATTGTGCACCTTCACTATTTTATTAAAACGCTTTTAATCTAAACTATCACCGAAATTTCAGGATTTAAAGATCCTGAAATGCCAAATGCACAACAGAAAACACTATTAATTTTGGTAATGATTGATATTTTTCCTTCTTAAATTATTCACTTAATTTGAAGTGTTTTAACACTTCTATTTATAATAACGGTTATGACTTTTATTAAATTTTTAATAAATATTTTTAATAACGACATTTGTTGTAAAACTCTTTGAGACTAACAATATTGCCATTCCTATCTCTAACCGTTTAGGCAGCGTAAGCGACTCTTTTTTTCGATTTCATTTACATTTTTGGTCAAAATCATTTTCTTTCTTTCTTTTTAAGCATTTTAAAAATAAAAGTTAGTTTACGTTCATCCTATATAATTAAAAGAGTATTATGTATATATTATACATATTGCGTATATTATATATGTATAATATATGTTATACATATATAATAATATAACATTCTGTTATATATAACAGAATGTATATATATTTATTGTCTATATTTTATATAATACGCTTTAAATTAATATATTTTTTATTAATAAATGTAATACAAACTTGTCCTGATTTTATCTAAATAAACCGTGTCAACTGAAAGATGAAAACGAAATAGCCAGTAATGGAAGAAGGAGAAGAAGGAGAAGAAGGAGAAGAAGGAGAAGAAGGAGAAGAAGGAGAAGAAGGAGAAGAAGGAGAAGAAGGAGAAGAAGGAGAAGAAGGAGAAGAAGGAGAAGAAGGAGAAGAAGGAGAAGAAGGAGAAGAAGGAGAAGAAGGAGAAGAAGGAGAAGAAGGAGAAGAAGGAGAAGAAGGAGAAGAAGGAGAAGAAGGAGAAGAAGGAGAAGAAGGAGAAGAAGGAGAAGAAGGAGAAGAAGGAGAAGAAGGAGAAGAAGGAGAAGAAGGAGAAGAAGGAGAAGAAGGAGAAGAAGGAGAAGAAGGAGAAGAAGGAGAAGAAGGAGAAGAAGGAGAAGAAGGAGAAGAAGGAGAAGAAGGAGAAGAAGGAGAAGAAGGAGAAGAAGGAGAAGAAGGAGAAGAAGGAGAAGAAGGAGAAGAAGGAGAAGAAGGAGAAGAAGGAGAAGAAGGAGAAGAAGGAGAAGAAGGAGAAGAAGGAGAAGAAGGAGAAGAAGGAGAAGAAGGAGAAGAAGGAGAAGAAGGAGAAGAAGGAGAAGAAGGAGAAGAAGGAGAAGAAGGAGAAGAAGGAGAAGAAGGAGAAGAAGGAGAAGAAGGAGAAGAAGGAGAAGAAGGAGAAGAAGGAGAAGAAGGAGAAGAAGGAGAAGAAGGAGAAGAAGGAGAAGAAGGAGAAGAAGGAGAAGAAGGAGAAGAAGGAGAAGAAGGAGAAGAAGGAGAAGANAGGAGAAGAAGGAGAAGAAGACATTATCCTTCCTCAAATGTACTAAGAATTCTTCTGCTGTAGCGCATTGCCTTCTGAATGGACAGCGGTGTCCGGGCATTCCCCAAAGCTCCCTTCTCCGCAGCGGCCTGGGAAAACCAAGGCCGCGAGTTGAAAAGAGCCGCCTAGCAGCTGCCAATTGTTATTACTCACCCTCCCTCGCTATCAAGAGGGTGTGTGTTCTTCCAATCTTCTTAGAATCAATCTTGTACAATCAATACATTCCTAAAATATAAGACGATAACCAGGACTATGTCGATTATGTACTTTATTTCCAGAATGACATTTAAGACTTAAGAGGTGGACCTTTTTCTATTTTCTTACAACCATTAAATTGGCGCTTTAATTGTAATGAATAAACAAGAACCAGCATAAAATAAAACCAATGATTTTTACGAACTTCAATTATGCAAAATAATTGGAACCACTGCATCCTCAATACTAATTTCTGTTGTAATTACGCGTGTTTACAGGAACACCACTTAATTGTTGAAAATTTGATTTCAAAAATTCTACATTTCTTCATGTTTTTAATCAGATTTTTTATTGTGTATTTCTTTATGTGAAAATCCAGTAAATACGACACCTTTAAGTTTATGTGAGATAAGATCCGCATGTGAAATCGGATACTTTCATTTCTCTCATGTATAACATCTTTCATTAACAGTAAATAGTGCGTTACATGACAGAACCAGCCAAAGTATTAAAAATTTAAAACATTTGAAAAATAAATATGAAAAATTTTCTCGTAGTAAACATTTGTTTTGTAAATTTTGTGAAAATATTTGTTTGTAAACGTAAGCTTACTTTGACAGAGACAATAATGGCCTTCCTCAGGTCACAACAGGATGACAGTTCTGTCTACTAGATGCGACGCGTCTCGGACTATATTTGCAGATTGATTTCTGTCCAGATTTGTGGAACAAACTGGTTTCGATAGGCAATAACTATTTAGCTTCAGATGAAGCATTGGTTAAGTGTGTTACTGCAATAGTTTTACCTCCCCTGAGTATAATAATAGAAAGTAAAAGATGTCATTGGTTTTACTTTTTTAAATTCTACCGAAGTTAGCATTTTTATACATCATGCATTACTTTTCAGATATGCTAATCGAGTTAAAGTGTAATGGAAATTTTAAGATACTAACGTTGGAGTTTATCGAAGGAAGCTTTGTACAACATTAAAATTCGACTTGGGAAATAATCGTTAAACTTCAAAAATATTTTTGATATGTTCAAAAATTCTTGTACACCTCCAACTTCTGATATATTCCATAATAAGAAATATATTTAAAATTTTTTCGGAGATATTGCTTTTTATTTAAAATTACATTTCTTGAAAGTTTTTTGAATGTGTCGTTAGTTGGCAAGGTTTTGTTTACTCGATTTCTTGTGATATGAGGTTGGCAACTCATATACAAATAAATAAATGAAAATTGTAGTTGTATGGTGAGAAAGCCTGGAAAGCTAATCCCTGAAATTTCGGGTTTCAAAGAGTTGATCCGATTCTTCGAAAATTACTGACTACCCATAATTGCATATTATTTCATTAGCGTGTGTCCTGGTCATTTTTAGCATGAACAAGCTTTTGATATATTGCACAGCTTTCCCTCTATTGGATTATCTTTTAACCAAGGTTGATCCGTAATCCTAGTATTTTACCAAGCCATTTGAAATAATAATAATAATAAATTTATTGTCAAAAAACAGTACAAACTGCGTATGACCACGTGGAGGACAATAAACTAATTTACTCTCCGGAAGCAAGCAAGGGACCATCCCATCAATTCCGATCAAGGGCCCTAAGGCAGAGGCGGATTCAAAAATTTCAGCAAAAGTTCCTAGATAAGATAAAAAGTTAGCTGCGAGTTATAATACATATATAATGTCAATATGTTTGTAATTTAACGCAAGTATGTTTGTAAATTTACATGTACAAGTTATTATGGAACTATAGATTATTCTGAGTATAGTGTTTAAAAATCGTAAGAGTTGAAAAAAAAAATAGTGATATGCTTTTATCAACTATGCTTGAGAGCATGATTTTATTACTAAATATTATGTGATATATTTTTTTATTAACTAGACTATTTAGAATTAAAATCACTAAATCAACGCAGTAAACCTTCGGAATATAATATCCGTTACCAAACATTTTTATTTTGTAAAACTAAAACAACAAGTAACATTTGCATGTTTAGGCACTTAATTAAAATATGTCTTAAATGTTATCAATTTAAAATTGACAATTAAATAAATATGAGTTCTAGTACATTTATTTCAATATATGGGTGATATACATTGTGACCTCTTTTAATGAGTTTCATGAATTACATTAAATTGATATTACGGAAACTTTGACAACAGTAATGATTCATATTAAAGTCATTTGCGTGGACGATTAAATAAAATAAAATATTATTGCAAATGAATGTTTTGAAACATTTTTTAAATTGCCAGTCAAAACGAATAATTCAAATTACCTTTCGACAAATCACAATTGAATGGAAAGATCCTTGACCTTTGTTGTCCTTCGGACCAGCGACTTCCTCTCCTTGGTTCACATTGTTCCTTCGTAGGCGCCGACATCTACGTTCTGTATCGTTCTTCCTGTCATCATTGCTCCTCGCCACCTGGACGTCTAGGTCAGAAAACCTTTGTATTGTCGCGCTCTGCAGAACATCATCCTTCTTCGGCAGTGCTCAGGTGGGGCGGTCAGTCGGAGGCAGCTGCATGGCATGGGCCAATCGGGACAAGATGTTGCTCTCCCGCTTCTCTTGGGTAAATAAAAGAATTTTCTTGCTCAGGGCTATTTCAGAGCGGTATGCTTTGATAAATATGTAGAGAATTTTCAATTGTATATGAAGGATATAAATAAGTGTACTTCAATAAATTTTAATTTTTTAATTTTATGTGTTATTGGAGGAAAAATAAATATTTTCCGAGTAATTAATGAATAAGACTACAGATTTCTCACAATGTCGCTATTTTGTTGTCACCATGAGCCAATATAATGTAAATGTTATTTAACTCCATAATATATAACTCCGATAATCCGAAACTAACCCGCAGTCTTGTACTTTTCTCCATAAACATTGGGGAAAAAATAGTAATTACATCCTCTTATTGTGGCTGATGGCAATGCAGGCTGATTGATGGCTTGTATGATTGCGACCTCGAAATCCATGAATATTGTTAACGGGTTCCAACTTGGCACTTCGTTTTTGAAATACGGATATATGCTGGATAAAATAAATCTGGATATTCAAGGGAAGAAAAGAAAAAAATTGATGATGCTTTGACACAGTCACTACAGAAATTAGAAGAGGGTGAGAATATAAAATATTTCCTTCAAAGAGTAGGCTACGTTCAAAAATTGGAATGATTAGTCTGAGATTTTACATTATTCATATTTTGATAAATTAGATCAATTTTTTGTATTTTTCGCTGTTCCATTTCACTCACAATAATTTCAATAAAATGTTAGATTTAATAGAAATAATATGTTTCCTTCTTCAATATTTTGAATCAATCATCCAAATTATTTTCTCGTTAAAGAATACTGTGTAAAATTAGGAGGAAACACACGGGGAACGAAAAGAGACTACCTCCACGTGGTGTTCTTTGGAAACGACAAAAGTCGGCTAAAAGTCTCATAAAAGTCTTCAAATAAATGGTTTTACGTACATAGATGTAAAAGTTTTTATCAATCTTTTACGTGATATCCTTATGAACTATCCTCATGAATTAACTTCTCTACTTACTGAATGCATAATTAAATGTCATCACCTTCTCATTTATGAATAAAACGAAAAATAATCAAGGAAGATACTGTTGCTTCGCAGAAGTTATTTTTCTTATCATTAACAACAGGCGAAATAATGATCATTACGTTAAATATTTTAATTCTGCTATTTATTTTTATTAGCATCGGAGTAAAATCAAATAAATGAAGCAAAACATTTGTACTTGTTCAATCATTCACACAGAGGGAATTTAAAAAATGGAATGCGAAAAATTAGTTGAAGTGTAGTTTGAATGCTTAAAGGGAAACACATTTTATTCACAGCTACTTCAAGAAAACCCATTCCCACGAGCTTTCGTCTTCAGAGCACGGAACTGATGAAATTATAAATATGTAACTTACCCATGTAACTAGTATCCAGCATTATATTTTCGTGGATTTTACACAGTGGTTACTCGCAAGTATGACACTCTTTGACATCACTAAAAGAAATGCGATGAATACTGTTAAGATTAATTTAAATGGATTCAGTGAATAACAGCTGATAGCGAATGAACAGTTTGCCTCCCTTGAACAGTCTTTTTTTCTAACATTCCTTCGAATACAGAATTTCTCGCTTCCTTGACGAGCCAATTCTACATTATAATATTTCCATGTAAATTAATTTACCCCATTTTGTTCATGTGGTGTTAGGTGTTGATACACTTATGTTGTGAGAGAATTCCTTTTTTTCTTTCTTTGTTATTTTTGAAACGTGTAGTAATTTTGCGCAGAAAAGGGAATGGATTTGAAGATTCTATTTTCTTAAAGTGGTGAAAATCATTTTTATAAATCTAACAGACTTTTTCTTATGTTTTGTTTTTACTTACTGTTTCATATTGTTTTTTGAGTATGTGTGACATTTGAACTATTGAATTTTGGTTTAACTATGAAATGGGTGAAGATGGGTTTATTACGTCATTGTTTTTATTCTGGAAGGACTTAATTCGTTTTATCAGAGGAGTTAATTGAGAAGATAAGAATTTCAGAATGTCTTTTGACTTTAGATTTTCGTAATTTCTGTACATACTACGCCGTTGTGACATCGATTGACTTGCTCATTCATCAACACAGAGAATAAGTAATAGAGCCATGAAGTTCTTGACGGGTTGTTGCTCTTGTATACCAGAATATAAGTAAAAACAACAAATTTTTCGAAATTTCCAAAAGGCGGGGATTGTTATGGAATTTATATTTTCAACTGGTGGTGGACGAATGTCTTTTGGTTTTGTTTTTCTTGCCACCACTTTATGTTGCAGAAAATGATATTTGGAATTTCCAAAGTCAGAAATAAGTTAATAGTTAAAACAATTACTATCAGGTTTCCAATTTTTTTGAATGAAGGAAGAATGAGGGTTTCTTACTACAGAAAAATGAAAATATTATAATTTTTTTTATTGGATAATTAGCAATATACCGTGTATATTTGTAAATATATTTATTTTCGTAGATTAGCTGTTACTACGGTGAAGGAAATATAAATATGGTGTTGCACGTCTAGTGAAATAACTATTATATTTCTTTAGAAGGGCCACACGTTGACGGCGACGCTAGTCTGTATATTTTTCTCTTGTCCAACCCTGCGGACTACCGCCCACATCACCACAGCTTGACCCTCCGCCGCGCAGATAGATAAGTTGAATAGTGCGCGAGTTGAAGAGGGGACCCCGCCTAAATATTGAAGATATTGACTTCAAAACTTTCTTTTCGTACTAACTTTCATTCTTACACTGAGATTATTCATCGCGTTGTTAACAATCCGTCCGTATACACAAGATGATACGAGGATGGTATTAAAACGGGAAAAAGGGACAAACATGTTTGGGGAAAGTGGTCATATTTGGGGAAGAAGAAAAAAAATTAATTACCATATCTGTGTTTCCTTTTTTTTGACTCAATCACATGTCAGTATCAGGTAAGCACTGGTCGTCATAAAATTAGGTGAAGAGATACGTCGTTTTCCCATTTGTTCTCATAAGGTCGAGATAACTGTTGCATTTACCTCAACAGTTCATTGTTCATTGTAGTATTTGTTAATGGGAAATGAAGCATGCTATTAAATCTTATCTACATGGGGCGATAGGAGGTAGGAGGTTAGTGGTAGGTGTGATTGCTAGAAGTTGGGTCGGTTAGTTGGATTTACCAAAAACTTGACACACTGCGAAGTGTTAGTAGGAATAATTAGTAATAGTAATAGTTAGTATTATTAGGAGTAGCAGCAGTAGGAAGAGGTGGATAGAAGAAGGAGGGTTTGCTTTACAGGAGTCACAGCTATATACGGACTGGGACATAGAAGTGAAAAGCTACAATTTTTTTCTAGCCCCTCCAGAAATTGAAACCCGAAGTGACACAGTGGCAAGCAAGCCTGTTAGCCATGAGTACTTCACTACTGCAGTATAGCAAAAATGTCATACTGCATGATTACGAAATAGTATGGACAAATCTATCTTAATACTACACATACATTTAATTTTGCTGAGAGATATTTTCGAACGGGATTAAAGCAAAATCTTTCAACACCCAGAAATAAACGAACAATGCATATGATTAGAGGAAACAAAAAGCATAAGGTTTATTAGGTACTGTGGTACCGAAATATTGACTATAACATGAAAAAACAACGAAAATAGCTTTTTTTAAAAATTTATTGGAACGCTTTAAAATACATAATAATATAACAATTCTAAACCGTCTACTACTCAGTCACTTCATTTTTTTTTTTCATTTATTTTAGTCAATGTCAATTGTGACAACCCTGTCTACGGTAAAATCATTACAGAGTTCTATATGTTCTATTTGGTTCTTCTGTCAGCATCGTCTTCCTTCATGTTCCGTAATCCGTCTATTTCGATACCAGCCGTATCTGTGAAAATTTCTCTTAATATTTATATTTCTAACATAATTTTCAAATTTAAAATAACTATCTTTCTCATCAATGAGAGCCACTTCATTGTGTAAATTCTCGGCGAAAAAATTTCCACCTGTCTTCTTTTTACTGGTTTTCACTAATGAGGATGTATTGCAATTTATTGTTGGTCAAACTCTTTCTACGTTCATGTTCTTCGTTTTGACCATCATGCGTGGTTTGATTTCCAATACTTTTGACAGTTGAATATAAAAAACATTTTTAATTAATGTACACTGTTGGGTACATCTGAAATTACATTTGTTTTATGAAATACAAATTTGTTGGTAATCTGTTAATATTATAACATGTACCGAACTTTTTTATTCGTATCGTAGAAGCGTGTTGGAATGTTGAATCTGCCTCTGCCTTGGGGCCCTTGATCGGAATTGATGGGATGTCCCTTGCTTGCTTCCAGAGAGTAAATTATTTTATTGTCCTCCATGTAGTCATACACAATTTCTACAGCGTTTTTGACAATTTATTTATTTAATTATTATTTTATAGATGTCAATGGGGATAAAAGAACGATTGATTACGTAAAAATTGAAAACCTTACACGAGTGAATTCGCTGGAAATAAGCTGGAAATCGAGGCGAAACCAGACCAAAAGTATTTTATCCACTAAATTTGGTTAATTATGGCGAAAAATCATTTTAAAGTTTATATACAAATGTTATGTCCATTATTCATGATAAGAAAACTTATATAGAGTTTCTTTTCAATTGTTTATATAGCTTTGATACCTAACCTCACGAATCAAAGATACATTTAACTTAACATATTTGTTTACATAAATATAAACGATAATATGCCATAATCCATCAAATTGACGGGACAAAATTCTTTTGACCAGGTTTCGCCTCAATATGCTCCACTGTGCGGCGTCACAAAGCAGTGTTGAAAAGCGGCGTTCACTAGCCCCGTGAACATCCCACTTTACGTATTGCATTGCATTCCAGCAATTAGCATTACTTCTCAGTACATGCTACTCATTACTCCGAATCGCTTCCCAGTGGCGCCAGCTGACATCGCCAGGTGGAGGAGCGCGAAATGAGTGCAGGTGGTGCACACACGTGAGGGAAGCAGGTAGCGAAAAACGCAGTGTGTGTATCTCAACACCAACCGCCTCCTCCTCACGAGGGCAGGTGCGCAGTTTGGAACAGGATCGTGGACGCCAAGGGTGGCTTTGTGTTAATTTACATTCTATGAAAGATTGCAGAGTTTGAGCGAGGAACACTTAAGAAATGACGTAGGGTATCTTCCTTGGAACAGGAGAAGGATGAAATAGACTCTCTTGCTACGTAAATTATTTTATGCGGAAATTGAATATTGATTTATGTTATTTGTTTTGGAAATCTTAAAAAAATATTTCAAGGATCTTAAAAAGATATAAAAAGAAGTTTTTTTTTCAGTGAAAACAATGTTTAATGAATATTATGAGCTGGAACGTAGCTAGTATTGTGCTAAAGGGGAGAAGGTGGTCTGGGTTGTGAACGAAATAATCTCTTTCAATGACACGTATTTTATTTTTATTACAAATGCTCATATTAATATAAACTCAGCGCCGGTTCAATCTTTAGTACCTGCTTTGAAACAACAATGTTTTACATCGTATTTTAAACATTTGGAATACCTTCTTTTCTTATGTATCTTCTTCTTAAGAAAAATAATGTCAATCATCTGAATTGTATTTTCCGACTCAACAAGTCCTATAAGTATGAGATCAAATGGAATTTGGTCTAAACCACACTACACATTTTTTCTGGCAAAGAAGATATTTTTAAAAATCTTGTATACCAAAAGTTATTCATGGAGATTGAGACATTTCAGCAAATTGCCATTTTTATAAAGCAAAACATAGAAATGCTATAATATTAATAGTGTAGCCATTATTTTAGCCGCTTATCGATATTTTAATAAAGTATAGAATATTAAAA
This sequence comes from Laupala kohalensis, assembly GCA_002313205.1. Taxonomy (NCBI): domain Eukaryota; kingdom Metazoa; phylum Arthropoda; class Insecta; order Orthoptera; family Trigonidiidae; genus Laupala; species Laupala kohalensis. Next base: position 164,084 of record NNCF01131265.1, on the reverse strand, counting down.
TAAATTTTCTTAAACATGTTTTCCCGAGAGATCTTTTATATTTTATTACATTAAATTTTTATTTGTAAATCAGGAAATCGAACAGAGGACAGTTACGTTTTCTACGTTCATGTTTCATTTCCGTGGAAAGTATCAAGAATGTGATTTAAGATAATCAAAGCAAATTTATTAAAAGAAATACTTCTTGAACCATAAGTTACACGTGTGGTACTTTTGAAAAAAAAGATTTTGTGAAAACTTTCTATTCCTCTATTGTACAGTGGAATTAATCATTCTACTCATAGCGTTGGTTATAGAACCTCTCTCACTTCACTGTGGAATCAAGGGAGATTTTTTTTAGATTATTACAAAATGAGATAAGAATTACTTTAATAATAATTAATAGGAAATATATTGTTGGTAATGTTTCTATAAATTTCGGTGAATGGTTTTCGTATATGAAAGAATGACAGTTTGAGTTAAAGTTCGAAAACACTCTCGTAAATAAGAATTGATTTACAAGTTTCACCTAAACATCAGTATGCACAGATTGATAGGTTAGTCAATAAAATAATTCTGAAAAGAACAATTTTCTTCCGGTGCCAAGGACCCAACGAATGAATATTTTCATCGGAAATCATCATGAATTTCTTCGCCTTTTTAATTCTTTCTCTCATTTCTTCTTTTTCAACTATTTTTGTTAGTAGGCAAGGTCTAAAATGATTGGAAAAACAGTTTTTATTGATTCGGAGAAATGATCATAGTAAATTTTTTGACAGCCGTCTCTTTGAACCATATTACTTAAACTTTTAAGGGTTAAAAAAATTATTGCTTTTTAAAGATACGAACTATCAGCGTTTGAGAGGGATTTCAACCTTGGACTCTTCGACCAAAAACAGGGAGAAAATTTCAAAGCTGCCTACATCTACAATTCACAAGAACAATTTATAGAGGTTTATGTATTCAATAATTTTCTCTAAGACCAAAAATATCTATTAACATCGTTATTTATTACCGTTCAATTCCAAACGTGTAGAAAATTAAAAATATGTAGAAATTATTTTTTGTCTTTTACAATTCGAATGTTTTTTACCATATAGTGAGTAACTCAAATATGCCAAATCCGTTTTATAATAATTGTTTCGTTTTGTACATTTGTCATAGTGCGATGTTCAGTACAAATTGTACGAATAAAAATTCTCTGACGTCCAATTCTGTCTTTTCCCATTGCGTCATTAGCTACGCACCGAAATATAGCACTAATGTATTCATTCATTTTGTCATACCTCGGTTCCGCCCCTTTCCACAACACGCCATATGATTCATTTCAACTGCTGCAGTATCTCTTCCGCAGCTCTTCCGCGCCGCGGCGGCCGCGTGGTTCACAGCCATGCGGTTGAGAGTGGGGACGCCACTAGTTCTCTTCCTTCCCGCTTGGAGTGCTGCGGCAAAGCCGAGCGGTGCGGCGCCGGACGCGGCTGCAGTGTACAACACACGAGGGAGCGCGCCGGTCGGTCGCGTCATCGGTGAGTCGCCGCATGTGAAGCCCAGTTGTCGCCCGCGGACAGAAGACGAAGACAAGTGAAGGCGCCAGAGCGCCCGTTGTGACACCGCACCCACGAGGAAGGAAGTCTCGAGAACACGTGAGTACACATGCGGGGGTCGACAGGGCCACGTGGCTAAGGTGGATACCGTACTCGATGACCGTACGCGAGGAGCGGTTCAAGGTTAACGACGCGGTGGAAGAGAGCCGGTGCGCCTGAGAAGAGTGGTTGCACAGGTGGAGAGACGTCAAGTCACTGCACGGCGGAAGTGGCTAGCCGTGGCCTCGACCTGCGTTGTTGCTGTCATGTGACGTGAAATAGGCATATTACTTGCGACATTGACAGCTTTTCAGAATTGGGTAATTGTGTGTTTGCGACCTTGCTTGTAATTGTTGAAGGAAAGGAGTTTGCGAAATTATATTGGTGAAATTTTTGTGAAGTTTTGTACCAGAATGTTAGATATTTCATTGATTTCTTTCGGATAGTTTGCAGCACGACGATAAAAAAAAATCGAGTGTAGTACTTTGTCGTGCATACAAAAATTAATTTTTTCTTGCTCATTGACATTAAATTCAAACTCTGCGATTTTATATTAAAATAATAGTACAATGAGACTAATAAATGAAGGAATATAATGGAAAATGATGCATATTGTAGGAAAAAATACTGTTCAGATACTTCTCGTCCATGCTCAAGAAACCAGGCCACAATCTTATTTAAATAGAGGGTCTCATAACGTTCGTAATGTTCTTTTTCTTCATTTTTTTCTCATAATTGAATGTTCTCTCTCGACGCTCTGCCATGAATTGTAATAAAGAGTAATTACATGCTAGTGACCTAGGATAGAGTATATGAGAGAGTAATTACACGCTAGTTACCTAGGGTAAACATAAAGAGAGGTCGAGCATACTTATCAGGTGACCAGTGACTTCTTGATAATGTATCAAGTTTATATAGTGATAACTTTGCTTGTATCATATATAGACTCTCCAAAGCCATCAGTCATTATTTATAATGTTCTATGTGTTTCTTTAATTCATAGCGCCTAAACTTTCATTCAAAGCTTCGCTAATACAAACGAGACATTAGAATTTAATATTAGTTGATATTATTTCGTGGTTCCCAGAAAATTAATAGATAGCGGTACATGCAAATAATCCAATAATATGAAGTAGAGGTGTAGAGTGGTTGTACTGTTTCCACTTCAATTCTTGATCTTATGATGTAATGTACTATAGACTTCAGCATTGCTTGTCAACTTTCTCTCTTTTGCGGGTCCAACAAAAGAAGGATATTTTTCGTTCAATCCGTTGATTGAAGTTAAGGGGTACTTGCCCAATACATTAAAAACGAACAGTGAGTGTACGGAACTGAAAAATTCGGATTCCAAAACTGAAAAATCATAAAAGTATAAATGCCTCAACTCTTTCGATAAGTAAGTAAACAATTGTCAAAAAATTGTTGCAGATTGCGTATGGCCACATATTGCATATTTTTATTCGAAAGGTATAGTTCTTATAGTTTGCAGTGTAACTGTTCATAAATTTAAATGTTCTTTTTAAGGTCACAAAACATCCATGTTTAGAACACGCCCTTTGTTCCAAAAAACAATTTGAAATAGTTTTCGACGTACAAAAATATATATTTTAGTTGATGTATCAAAATTGTTGGGTAAACGGGTATGAAACTTAGTATCAACTTATAATTTAAATTGAAGTTTGCATTCAACATTGAAAACAAAGTACGAGCAAGTTTTTTTGTTTGTATTACGTCTCCCTCATCCTCCCGTACCTAGTCTTAACTTTCTAGTCTTTTTCGCTAGATCCCTGATCATCCTAATTGCATTAGTCACTAGAAATAAATATGTTCTTTAATAATTTCATCTTTTGACATTGCTGAATGTCCTTAATTAGCAATTGGCATAAATTAATTAATTCAAATCAAAGTTGTTGCGATACGTGACCTTTTTTATCTTGTATCATTAAAACGGTTTCATAGTCATTGATGTTTTATTAATCATTATGGTCAGTTATGAGTGTAATTAACTAATGTGGGTACCTTTCTGTTGGTTTGTTTGTTTATAATTCTGACCCAGTTTTCTGTTAGGAATTCACTCGGAGAGCATTTAAACTCAATCATAAGCGAGAAGAAGAGCACATAGTGGCACTTCCTTTCCCTAGACTACTGCAGACGTACAAGGTTTTCTTCGATGTTTAGTAGCCTTTTTTTGCTTGTATTTTTCTTCACTCTGTCCCTGAGGTGGAAAGACAACTGTCAGAGTGGAGTGAGGACTGTTGCTGTGGGAAAATAGAGGGGGTTTGAGGCGACGGCAGAGCTAGGATGATGAAAGGGAGGGGGAGCCAGTTTGTGTGGAGGGTAGGTCCTCCACCAGAGGTCGAGGAATGACGCGTTGAGCCAGGAGAGAACCTGCCTTTTTTATGAGTTTACGTAAAACTTTCTGAGACTACGGTGATGGAGACTACGGTTGTGGTACCTGCGATGAGTGGTTGTCTCTTGTGTTGACGCGTAATTGAAACGGTGACGTTGGTGAAGGTGGGGATGATGTGTGGACGTAGTGGATCAGGCGAGAGAGGTATAATGAAATTTTCTAGGACGAAGGATTAACTGCAGGTCACGAACACCGGTGTTCTTGGCGGATCCAGGCCGTTTTTGGACGCTAACCAAATGCATCAAAAAGGTAAAGCAAGACTTCATAAAGATGAATTCCCTCGAATGTTTTGTGAACTTCCGTACATTGAAAGAAAAAAACATTAAGATAATCCTAATCAGTTTTAAAATAATTTCTCTACAAAATTATGGATATTTACATGGAGTACACGTGGTAGTTTTTATTTAAGATGTGGTTGGATGAAACCTTTTTCACATTGAAACACATTCGAATACTGACGTGAAAAATTTAGATTTTAAACAGTTTGAGAAAATCAGATTTACTTTGACTTCATTATTTTGTTAATTACTCATCTCGTTGTTTATACATTACGGCACGAATGATCTACAATTTCATTGATCTAACCAATAATTTTTAACATAACTGGACATGGAACATGGTTTCGTAATATAATAATTTATTTATACCTTAGCTGAAAATGTACTAAAAATGTGTCCAGTAACCATTTTTACAATTTAACTTGTTTTGAAATGAACTCCCTTAATGAAGTCAATATAATTATTATATTTCATTTAAGTTATTGGTTCTTTTTGTTGGTTCTCCTGTATAATGTAGATTTTTCGCACAAAATTTCGAGGAGATTCATTTGTATCGACTCTCTCGCACTGTGTATAAAATGGCAAAGAGAAGATTCATTCGAATTCGAAACTTTTAGGAAGCAAATGAGAAAATATGCAATATGTCTAACATATAACGAAGTGAATGCAACTCTTTCCACAGTGGAAAGATTTTTTTAAAAGTTGACTCGTTAAAATATTTTTATGACTTTATTCTTGTTTTTGTGACAAGTTTTGATTGTTTTAATATTTTTATAAGAAGTAGCAATTTTGTTAAATAATTTATACCTCCTTACCCATCACCTTTCTTACGAAGCATCAGGTGTTTAAATATCTCATTTTTTAAAACTCAAATACTACAATGAATACTCAAAGAAAACAATCCAAACTATTGATTGCTATTGCTACGATGGCGTAAACTATTGATTGTTCTCTGCGTCTTATTGCCGGTATCGTGCTTATTAAACTGTTGCTAAATTTTAAAAGGTTTCAATACTTAATATTGTATTGAATTTCACTTTTTGGGGTGGGCTGTTTTTGGTGACAAATTTCATAACTGTAAAATAAAATCACTGGTTCGTACATTGCATGAAAAACATTATTTAAAAATGGAAGATCTAAGCATAAGAAAAGGGTTTTATAACCTATGTAGTGTACCGTACTCACAATTATTATACGTTCAGTCTCCTTTGGAACAGTCGTCACATAACCAGTTCAACACCTGTGAAACCGAATGAGATCTCGTACAAGGGTGGCGACAGGAAGGAAGAAAGGAGTATATCTAAAAGAGGAATGAACTGGGAGTTGATGTGTTAAGGAAAGGCAAATTAAAACATTCTATTTATTAATATGAATAATTGAAGTTACTTGTGTTATTAGGGAAATACAGTTTACCGAATTATGTTGAAAATTTTGTGTTAATGAGCTCATAAAATATGATAAAAGGTTGAGATATAATGTAAAACTCTCATATAATAATATGTGTGAATATAAAAAAATATTAGTGTTGGTTTAAAAGAAGGATAAAGACAGCAGAATATACTTGATAATATACAACATTCGAACGAGAAAAGTTAAAACCAAAGTAATATGTAATTATGGCGCGAATAAAAGTTTTGGATGTGGGCTCAAATTATTTCTTGTGATAACCCCTCAGAATTCGCTCCCAGTGGCCGATCAGGATTTTTGTCGGGAGTATGGGGCTTATATCTCAGAGGGTCTTCGGGTATGGAGAATTTGATGCAAAATATAATTTTATTGTAGTTTACGATTCTGTAAGAATTAATTTTACCACCCAATGTAAATTATACGCATTTGTACCAATTTCTTTTTGTATGAAATTTTAATTTTTTTCTCGGAAACCGTCCCACAACTCAAATCTGCATCTGAACACCCCTGCAAACCGGTTCCCTCAGTTGTGTGACCGCACGCACTGCAAACCCTGACTGTAGGTTGTAAATGGTAGCTCTATGCATCCGCCCTGCGTCATGCACACACAGGCAGTTCGGAGATGCGTGGATGCCATGTGGCATCAATCTGTGGGACGTTCGCTTCTGTCGACAGCTGGTGCTCGAGGATCTTTTAACGTAGGAGCTCGTAACAATTTCTCCATTTCGTGGAAGTAGTTTTCTCATGTGATGTAATTATTTGTTGCAACATTATAAAATATGCCAGATGGTATTGCACTTTCTTTGACTAGATTGTGTTGACCGTATGTGAACAACATACGTTCACCGGGAAGTTTGCGATGTTCAGTGTAATGTGGAAGTCTGTTTTCACTTTTTAGCTTGCACAGATTTTTCTTGAACGTTAAATGCTAATGCATATCTCGTTTATGGTTATCCATGATTTGACATTGAGGAAAAGGCTTAGTTTATAATATCTGATTTATATGTCGAGAGCTTTAAAACTGATCAAGAGACCTTTTAAATCCCTGAAGAAAGCAAAACGTTAGTTACCAAAAAGGGGGAGGGGAGAATTCGATAATTGTATCTTTTCTTGATTATACTGAAAGACATATCTTAATATAATTAGTTCCCTGATTCAAACGAGCTGAATGAGACCAGCATGTCAATCGGTTGTTCACCTATTAAATCTGACCATGGAATGTAATGGCACGGGGAATTGAATGAAACTAACATATTTATACAATGAAAAAACATTTCCTTTCTTAGCAAGAATGTTTTATTTACCTGGATAATATGGCAGATACTGCTTTCCCCATCTTCACTTCCCCAGTAGTTCCACTCAGTTTCATATTTAGCATTAAACAGTGTAAAATGGTCACCAAAACAGTTAATAGTAGGGCCAAACTTAAGAATAAGGTCCCACAAGGGTTCGAAAAAATAATTTGTCATAATACTACAAATATTATTGCGGTACCGAAAATATAAACCGTATTCTTCGCTTTTTATATTTACGATAGTTATAAAGAAACATTGTTCCGCTCTATTTTCTTCTCCGCCACCGTTTGTTAGTATGTTAGGGTATGATAATTATAATATGGCTCACGACAGCGAGCCATGAATGGCTCACGACAGCGAGCCATGAACAATAATAAACAATTGTTCGGTCACAGTCGGCGATGTTAGGTTTGTTAGACCCGGCGATTCCGTTTTAAGAAAATCTGTTGTAAGTGTGAAAATGGAAGCGATGGTGGAGGTAGCAGCACTCGCGGAAGGATAAACGAAGGATGAGGTTAAGATAGGACGATAATGTTAAATTTGCCACCGAAAAAGGGAATTTTGTTCACATAAAATGATTCAATTTGTAATTACTGAGAACAAAGTCCCTTCCAGAGTCATGGCAAAAAAAAGCCGGTTTTCGATATCTCATCTGGATATTTTTCTACGGCGTTGGACCATATAGTTAAGTTGGTCCAATACTAGTGTATAATCCCACCGGTGGTGCAGGAGGTAGTGTTGTCGCTTCACCAAGTCATCTCGGGTTCAAATCCCGATGGGGTCAGAAAATTTGCAGCTTTTCACATTAATGTCCCAGTGACTACTGAAAAGCCAACCTTCTTTCCTCTATCCAGCTCCTCCTAGTATCAATAATTAACTACTAACTACTTCTATTAACCAAGTTGTTGGTAAGCCCAGCTAACCGGCCTCTTATCGCTCCATGTAGATAAGCTTCAGTAGCACGCTACATTTCCCATTTACAAATACAAAAAAAAAGTAGTAGTGTATGATCATGCGCAATTCCCTACAAATTGTTTGTGTCAAACTCGTCAGTGCTCTCAAGTTTTAGATCTCGAGTAGTAAAGTGACACCCTTTTCAAATATGAGTCAAGTTGCGTCTTTTCTTCATGTAATTTTTAAATGATGTTATCTTGGGAGAAGAAAAGGTGAAATATGAAATAATAGGAAATCTTAGATCCATCTCGTAATATTCTTATGTTCGCTACTTCATTTGTGCGATTTGCTCCGTCCCGTTACGCAGAAAGGGAACTAAAAAAAACATATTCGTATTAATGCAGTACATGATTTCGATTGCTGTATAAACATGACATAATTTTCTCATACATATTTAGACTTAGTCAAATATTCTTGAAAGTTAGAGAAGAAAGTGAATTTTACGCCAAAATTATTCAATTATTCGTGCAGAATTAAAAAAAAAAAATCGATCGTATCATATTGAATTATGATGCACGTTTTTAAATTTCACAGCATCCATGTCCCATTTCCCCATAGCTTTAATGTAAATTATCCGGTGGCCCAGAAGTGGGGCACATTGATAAATCAATAGTTAATTTATTAACTATGTCTAAGCAGTTTTTAATACTCGGTGTTGGTGCAGATTCTTTCTCTAGTTATTGTTCATATTTCCAATGTTGTGTTTTCCTCTTGAAACAGCGGATATAAAACTTATTACACGTGAGAGGCACTTAACCCTCAAGAAGTTTCGACAGTCATTGTTTATTTCCTGCTAATGTTTGCGGAACACCTAATAGTATTTCTATTGGAGACTTCTGGCCACCTTGTAGCATCATAGGATTCATTTTTATCACTTGTGAACTATTTTTTTGCGTTATATGAAGTACAAATTTGTTAGTGTTATGATAACAGAATACCAACAGATTTCATTCATTCTAAGGACTGTTCTGAAATTTACAATCCGCCTGTGTCTTAGGGGCCTTGATTGGAATTGATGGGATGGTCCCTTGCTTGCTTCCGGAGAGTAAATTAGTTTGTCCTACACATCGTCATACATAGTTTGTAACTGCTTTATTTTACTATTTATTTATCACTTTATTTTCATGGTTCCTATGAAATTGTGAAGTTTTGATGCCCATTCTGTCAACTTAGTAGCGAATTCGAAATAATTTAATATTTAATTTTTATTCGAAGACTAAGACAAGTTCTTAATTTAACTTCAAATTACACGACTTTTATTCATACAAAGAGCAGAAAGAACATTTAATATAAATTTCAGATTTTTTGTCGAACTTTGACAGTTTTGGACTTTACCGATGTAGCACTTTACCGATGATAAACATTATTGGGAAACAAAATAAAGGTTTTTGTAATAAATTATGCAAGGTACTTTATCTTCGGAATTTTATATTTCACTCCTGCTTAGGAATAGGACTGATACTATACCTCCACGACTTTCGAGAATTGGCGCCGGTTGATATCACCTGCATACACGTGCCATTGTCCTACTACCTGATTACCTTTCACGAAAAAGTTATTTGCGAGCTAACTTACAAAGTAACTGGACAAAATAGCTCTAATATGATTCTTCGGACTTTGGAAATGCTTTGTGTTTGTATTGTACACGTTCATAGAAAAGAAAGGAATTGGCTGATTGTTCAGATTTACTATTGTCAAATTTTGTTCTTTAGTAATAAATTTTATTTATTAATAATATAGACAATTAATCCATTTATAATATCGGTGACTCCTACAAATATATTTTCTTTTAAAAAAATATAATTCTACCCTTACCATAGGAAAGAATAAAGCTGTTCAAAATATTTTACCTTGCAATTATAGTTAATTTGAAAAGTGTAATGATCTTGGTGAAGTATGAAGTAATTACAATATTAAATCATTCCTTTGATCCAACAATTTTCTCCAAATATTTCCTGTGTGTTGACAAAAAGTGATTTTTTATTTTAAAGGGGAATATGATATAATGATATAGATAGAGGGAGATGATGTATTTCTTGATTTTTATGGGAAGAATTGCAATCATAACTTGAATTCATCACAATACAGTGTTACACATCTTTACAACACGTGAAGTAATCCTACATTTTACAATACACTGAGTCCTTTTGTATTCAAATATTTAAATATCAAATCCATCATACATATAATATTTCTAAAAAAAAATGAAATTTCTTCAAACTTTAATTTATAAATCATTTTCGCATCTTGGTTACGGAATGTTAATCTCCTAAAAGTCATGTCAGAAGATATCAATTACTTTTGTGGAACTTGTTGATGCAAAAACAGTTCTTTTAACTTCGAATTGCAGTAAAAAGTGCAGTGAAAGATGACTTAACTGGGGACCTCATGTTGTGTCCAGAATGAGCATATTCACCTATTACTTTACAACAGGAAAACAGTTCTCCATTGGTGGCAAGTGCAGTAGAATTCAGTTTATGGCGTTTCGATTATAAGCTGAACGGATTATCGGCGATGGTATCTGATTCCGCCCCCCCCCCCGCCAATTTCTACTCTGATTTATTGCAATACCACGCATATCGTACAGAAGTGACTCGTATGATAAGCACACAAGAAAGACACATTACGACAATGATGGTATCATTTAGTCTTCTGCAATCCAAATTCTTGGAACTAGTTTCAGTTTCTACTTCTTTCTTTATTACTTTTTCTACAAGTTTTATTGTAAATTTACCATAGTGTACGATCAGTGGTGGATCTATGGGGGGACTAAGGGAACTATAGCCTCCTCCACCCCATTTGACCTGAACTCGTAAGAGATAAAGTTGAAGTTGATAAATGGCATATCTTGTAAAAGTGTCACCAGATTAATAAATGTTATTAGTTAAAATTGTTATTGTTATAAATAATATAATAATAATAATAATTAATAATACTAGATTAATAACTTTAAAATAATAATTATTAATAATACCAGATTGTTAATTATTTATTTGATGCATTTTATTCAAAGTAATATTTATAAAATTTGTCTTGTAGAACCAATTTTTAAAAAAACGCTCCCCTGTTAGCCAACAGAACTCGAATTAGGGAACTCTCACTCATGCGACTGGGTGACCAGAAGCTAGCAGACTGCTTTCGGCGCCCTCTCCCCACTATTAACCAGTGTAAACAATTCGGCACCAGTCTATACCCGTGCTACCAGTCTACGTGGTCGACGATTGTGCTTCGTTTAAGTGATTATATTATTATACTGTTTATGTTGGCACTGAAGTGAAATGTCTACCTATTGTGTAGCATATAACTGCAAGAATTATGTAGATAGGAAATCTGGTTTATCTGCTCATAGTTCGACTCGACAGATCATTATATAATTTCATATCTAAATGTTACCTTAAAAATTAAATATCGTTTATCGCTTTTCTCGTAAACTATAGAACATTTTTACATTAGACACGTTCAGTAATTATTTAAACTATTGTTCACTTAATTCTTAATGTCCTTTATGACTTAAATGACAGAGCCCAAAGAAATAGACTGGATTGTAAATTATCTTTAGAATCCTGTGAATAAGTAATATTCATACTCATAGAGATTCATGTTATATTAATTACGTTTTGTAGGTTTCCCAAAGACCCGGAACTTAGTCAACGATAGATTATAGCTACAAAAAGAAAAGGATTCAATCTTTCGAGCACTTCTAGCCTTTGTAGTGTAAATTTTGAAGAAAGTGTATTTGAAACGGGTGGTTTGCGGAGAAGATTTAAAAAAAAGATGCAGTTTCAATTTCCTGCATATTTCAATTTCCACCACACTTGATGACAGAGCCACCAGTACGAAGTAGAATTATTAACAGAATTATGGCAATATATTTTATTTTTATAATAAATATGTTGAAGACATACAGGAATTAGTTAATGTTAAATTAATATAAATATTTTAATATATTAAATTTTTTATGAAAAATCCGATATTAACAAGATTTGAAGGTGTAACCCTTTCATACATATAATTTCTTTCTGAAGTAGAGTAATTTTTTAGAATCAAGAAAAGAAGGTAAAGAAACTGAAGTAACAACATGCGAACATAAACATCTTTTGAACAAAGTTCAAGTCCATCTACTTCAGGTTCAAGCAAAGGAAAACAAAAGTAAGTTTTTAACTCTTGCAAAACCATATTTAAACAGAACATAAGAATTTATAAAACCTGAATGCCCTTCTGGTGATAATCCAAAACCTCTCAGTTCGAAGAAAAAAAATAGGAAAATTATAGAGATATTTGTGGCGATTAGTATAATGTTGTTTGGGATTTTCTAGACGTGCAAATAATATTCACTAAAGGACTTCTTTAACTCGTCAGTTCCTGATGGTCATAAAGTCGGGATAGGGAATAAAAATTTTGGTTTCTATCAAATTCGACAGATTCTACCTGCTCTAATGGCTTGCCGCTCGCCGCGCACCCTCCTGCCGACCCACCGACCTGACGCTGTCACGAGTCACTTACTGGAGAGTTATTTAAAGTGCTATTAATTAAACATTTGTATTTTTGTTCCCATTATCATAATTTTTTTTTAATTCTACGCATAATTTCAATAAAAATGAAACCCAACAAGATGTATTTCTGACATTATTGCGTTTTAAGCTTCTGTTAACATATTATATAAAAACTATTGTAATCGTGGAAAATATTCGGTCGCGAAATTTAGACTAATATATTAGTTTTGGGAGCTCCTGATTCCGAGAATAATGTGCGTAAATATCAATTATAATTTTCTTGTTGCTTTCATGAAACATATGATTGAAAGGCAAACAATTATTTTGTGTATCGAACTAGAGTAAATGCGTTGGTTCTAGAAAGTGCACCAAAGTTCGGCACTTCGGGTTTTAGAACCAAACTCTTAGGCTTTGGAGAACTTTTTGGCTCCGGTTTTATTTCTGACACAATATTTATTTCCCTCCAAATCATGAATTGTGCTTTTTATGCAGTTTATGATACGAATGAAACAATAAGACAGATCTGTGTAACAGCATGTTTGGTTATTCGCCTGAACGTCAAAAATGAAAGGGATAACCGCTAAGAAAGCTTAGATTTAACATTTTTTTCAACCATGAAAGTTCTTCTTTTATCTTCATAAAAAGGATGTTTTCTCATGATTTACCGGATATTATTGAATTTCTGTTAGTAATGTATGTGCGGGTGTTGTCTACATGAGCGCAATTGCTCACATGTTTTCGGAGGTCGACGCACAAAATTAAGAAATATAAGAACAAAATGTATATAATATAAGAATAATATATAAGAACAAGTTGTATAAAAAAATCTACACCCCTGATGTTTGGAAACATTGAATTCAAGACTTCTCTGAATAATAGATTTAAGTTTCCAAATTCAGTCACTGTATCTTTTTTAGAGAGAAAATATCCTGGTATGTGTTATATTATATTGTTGTCAGCTATTTTGTATAAAATATATTAGATGCTTCTCTAATATTATAAAGAATTCATGTTCAAATAAAATTTATTCTTTTTAGCAGCAGCTCGATATTTTTTAATTTCAAAAAATTGCCAAGGAGGGGAAAGAACGAAGCTGGAGGCTCAGATTTCAACAATAAACTCAAACAAAAATAAATTACAAAGATTTCCTAAAATGCTCTTTCTTCAGTTTTCCGCTTATAATTTGAAAACATATTTTTAGAACGAAACACCACAGTACATAAATAAATGAGCTCTAATGACCTTGTTGTTGACGAGCCCTTAAAGCTCCACACACACACACACACACACAAAAGTACCTAAATAATACCATATTAAATTTCCAACAAATTATGTTCTGAGTTAGTTTGTCGTCAGAGAAACGGTTAAGGCTTAAGAGCGCGATGCAATTTGACAAAAATTGTATAATGGATCAAAAAACTTATTTCTCCCGTATTTTGTTTATAACTTGAAAACTATTAACTTTTGGAGAAAACTTCCTAAGACGAAAATGAAATTTATTGAGCGTCCAACAAAATGAGTTTTTCAGAGTATTTTTTGACTATCTGTTTAACCGTTTGTAGGTGTTGAACTTAAAAACACATCTATGTAGTAGAGTCAACGTGTACTTTTTTCCTTTCCTGGTGTCTGTGGTCCAAATACAGTTCGATATTCTGGTCTTTAACTCTTGTAAATTCAGAACTGAAAAAAATGACATAGCATTTTATTTCTAAAACCCATAGCTTCAAAGTTAAAATCCATGCAAACTGAGTAATGTTGAAATTTTACTTTTTTTCTGGTACTTCGGTCGAGGTTGAAAATTTCGGTTCATCATATCAAAAAATCAGAACTACCCAATTTGATGTAATTAAATAATACGTATAAACTCTTCGACATAAATGTGGACAAAACTTCCACTCACAGAAGAGGATGTACAGATTGTCAGAAAAAAATATCCAGGATTCAATTAAATCCATTGTAGAATTTTTGTCAATTTAATCACTCTTTACCATTTTCCGTTCGTCTGGTGACAAAACGGTAGAGTATGTAATTTGTCAGAAATTTAATGTACATTTTTCTGTTCAAGAATATTTTGTTCTAAAGATGCGTTGTTTTTAAAGTTATAGGCGAAAAACTAAAAACACTCCTTCCAGCTATAGCTCGCGGTCACACACGCTCTATTCATTCATCCTCTCCACTTTAAGATGAACCCTTACGAATTACACCCACACACCCACACTTATTCCTGTCAGACATTCCTGAGAAGACGATATTCATAATCATTACTCTTCTCATCCTTTACTCCTTCCACATCCAGGCGATAACTCATACTAGCATTTGACACCGCACCCTCGGGAGGTGCCAAAGAAAATTCGTATTAAAGAGAAACAGACGTAAAACAAAACGTCAGTGGCCCTTGTGTTACGCGGAGCTGTGCCGACCCGACCACTGTCTAGTGGTGAGGGGCATCAGAGCGGCCGGCTCGCTGACACTGCACGGACACAGCATTCATTGTTCGAGTTCTGTGTGTTAGCTCCCCCCCCCCACCCTCATTACGTTCTAGATCCGCCACTGTACGATAGCAAATTCTGTTTCTGAACATGCAATATTTTATGTTTTGGCGGATAATGAAGATCTGTTTTCTGCGGATTATCGGCTTCCGCAGATATATTAGCTCCGCTAATCGAGAGTCTATTGTAGAGTACTGGTTACAAAGGTTTTGTTTGAAAAAAAACTGCTGCATTGCGACGTTGCGAGATACTCGCGGCGAAGTCCTCTTTTCTTCGAATAAAAAGCGCGCGCATTCTCGCTAACAAGGCCAGCAAGTGGCGTGATATTCACGTGGTCGCATGAGTTGGACTTGAAATGGCTATTCACGTAAAGTGCTCATGAGATTAAGAGTTGAAAAAATTATCTTCGCGCTTGTTAGTACGTTGGACTGTTTCATTGAAACAAATTCCTCATTGAAACTCTTAAAGGAGGTGGTACTTTGATTTATTTACAAATCATAGTTTGTCCAGTTTCAGAGATTTACTGAAGAATGTGATCCTTTATAAATGACCAATGAGGAAAGAATTGGCACTTTACCTAATTTATGCGAATATTTGAAATTGTGGAGAAAATTGTTTTTGTTAGAAAATAAATAAATATATACTTACGACCTTATGATCGACGAATACTATATACTTTGTGTACATAATATCACAAAATATATAGTATTCGTCAATCTCAAGGTCGTAAGTCTTTCATTATTTATTTATTTTAATTATATAATGATCGTTATTTGTTATAAAATTGTTGTTATATTGTATTTCGTGGTATCATTCATTCCTTCAGATATATTGCGTAAACTTCACGTATCTGTGAACGCATGGTGCACGTACATACCTTGTCATTTTGTACTTTGCACAATACTATAGAGGAATGTCCCATCATTTGTTTTTTAATTTTTTTTTGCGAAATTAAAAATACAAATTTCATGAAAATTGTATCCACAAATGCTGTCAAATTACCATCTACACCGACCTTGCATTGAAACCCCTTGGCGTTCGAATGACATTTAACCGGTTAATATTTTGATAACATTAAATATGTTTTGAAGTATGTTCAGAACATTTTTCTTGTGGAGAAAAACATTTAAACGAATATTACCAAATGAATCTATTGAAGTATAATTCCAAATGAATGTTACTAATGAATAAATACGAATGAAAATTAACAAATTAAATACGTTAATAATTAATTTTCATTTTTAATATTTGAGTGATTCATGAGTAGTGTTGTTGAAGAGTATCGAATGAGTATGGAGTAGCTTTTTCGCGCACGATTTGACCCTTATGTAATTGCGATAACTCTTATCGTGAAGTTGGTTGTAATGTCCCAAATCCAAATGCACTGATATTTGACTAAAAACATCTCTATCGAAACGCTTTTTCTAATATTGCTGTGGTATTGGTTATACAAAATTCATTACCTTGCAATGACTAGAACGGGGTGTATATGATAACGTTTTAATAAATTCCACTCAGTTTTGAATAAGCAGAAGTAATTATAAAATCAGAATAAGGAAAGTTAGATAATATTTGTTGCATACAATAAATATAAAATTGCTCCCTCGAATTTAAATTATGATCCCATTATTAAAAACGTGACTTGAAATAAATTTTTACCTCATTCCTAGTTGGGAAAGAGTGTTTTTCTAGGAATTTCTGAAATCGATATTTGATAATGTCATAAGGAAGGAAACTCCTTTTCTTAAAAAAAAATATATTTTCCGTACTTTCCTACAGTGTTTCACCACGAAAAGGAGTGTGTATGAATGAAGAAAACTTTGTGGAATTTTCCTGGGTGTCATGAGGGTACAATGCATCAATGTGCATCGTGTTTTTTGCGAGTCGAGAGGTTTGTGGTGTAATGTGGTTTAAGAGGGAACGCCACGTGCACGCAGATGGCACGAGCCCCACCTCCGCCCTCCGGAAACCCTGACCCTCCACCCGAGCGAGAAAGGGAAGGAAGGGGAGCTGCCGCCGGAGAGTAGCGTCGACAGCAACAACGGACAGGAAATCAATCTGTTTGTAAATAACGGCGGATTCCTATGCTACGCCGTCGTTTAGCCACACTTTTCCTTTTCCTTTGAACCTTTGTTATTCGTTTCTGATCCACGATTGGGATCACTCTCGTCGAGACCACAGAGCAGAACACGTTTCAAAGAATCAGGTGACAGATTTTTTACTTATTTTTAAGACTTCAATACTGAAGCTATTACTGTGCTATTTCGAGTACTCTACTTGATTTGGCTATGACCGAAGCGATATTTCAATTATTTATTTGTTTCAGAATAAGTTTGATTTACTATTTATATGTATATATATGTGATATATATTATAATATAATTATATTCTACTATTTACACACTAAAAAAGTTGGGAGCTGGACTGTAAAAAAAGTCGACTCTACGATCTCGAAGTAGTTGAATTCGAAAGTTTATTTCCAGTCACTGTTTTAAATTAATGATTCAAAAGGGTTTGACGACATATGATATATAATATTGTTTCATAATTAAAGAAAGTTGTAAGCGCAAACTAGTTATTTTCGAAAGCTGTCCCTTAAAAATTAAAAAAAGTGTTTGGAAAAAAATATTGGGAAAGTCTTAAGCGGCTTGATGAATAATAAAAAAATGCCACCCGGTTGCGTCCTCATTGGGGAGGAGGTAGTGCAGGTGGAGCTAATTTAACTCTCATTGTCAGTAGCATGACTGGGCTCCACATCATAGATTGGGCGTAACGTCTGGCAATGTAATAAGTCATTTTTTATTCTTATTTTTCGAAGAAATTTTGAGTAACCGATATTGTAGAGATATTTATTCTCAAACGATATTCTCTCTTTGTTCTAAAATAGAAGTATTTCCATAGAAAATACGGGAATGAAGCCAAGAATTCTGTACAGAATTGTTTACATGAATAATAAATATAAATACTCGTAAACACACTTCTGTTCAAAATCGTAAATTATAGCAAAAATTTACGCATGCACTCAACACCGTGCAAAGTCTTTTCTTGAATACGGCTGGGATGTCTCTGCCCGTTTTGCCAGACACTACGTTGTGTTTACGACCTTCGTGAACTCTATATAATTTTTGAAAAGAGGGTCTTCGCACTGACCATGGCCCACACAAAACCTGTTATCACATAAAAAGATATCTTGTGTCGATGTTATCGTTATGCGCTTGTGGTATGTATACGCGCTTATGAATGCCATGCACACTCTGAAATTGGATACGGGGTCTGGGATGTTGAAAACGAAATGATGTAAACTAGAATGATCAAAATCCGTTCTGGGTTGAATGAAAATGACAAGCTTTGTTTTACTGTCTTAAAAATTCAAGAAAAAATGTATAATATTTTAAATGTTTTAAACTAAAAGATAATTATTTTCTTTAGTAGTACAGGTATTCGACATAACGTGTACCGTTAAATTAAACACATAAAAAACCTTCAAAAGTTTATTTAAGTATGCAGAAAACTGTTGTTGAAGAAATCATTCCTAAAGTATGTACTAAAATTTCTTACAAACTTACACCTTTTTAAAAAATAAATTGAACAAATTCCCTATTTCTTGACGCGAGATGTAAATGCACGAGAATGTCCATTGTGATATTTGACCTTGGAAACTGGTAGTCTGTGCATGAGCTGTGCGTGTATTCGTAAACTGCGAACTTATACCCAGTCCAGATGTCGTGGAACTGCAGTGTGTTTTTAAAGTTAGCAAGCGAATCGTTTTGGTTTTGTGTATGTATGTATTCTGGTTGGCACGCCATTCTCAGGAGCATTCTTGAGGGCCTATGAAGAAATCTCTCTATGAAGAAATCTATGCTTAGTTTGCTTTTGGAAATGTTTTTGTCCACGTGTGCATATGCGTTTTTATGTACTTTATGGCCAATATTTTACTTGTTTATAACATTGTGAAGATGCAAATCAATTAAATTACTCTTGAATAATAATGGGAGAAGAGACCGGACATCGAACCCGGGAACTCCAGGTTAAATGCGCCGGCGTTACTTGGTTTAATTCAGATAGGACTAAACCTTTATTTTAGTTAGAAGATATGGCATTTTTTGGTATCATCATTTCTGACAAGTTGGGAATTGGGAGAATATGAATCAAGGGAGTTCTTTTCACGATTCGCATGTAGTAATCGTTTACGCGTGTAGTATTTTGCTAGACACATGGAGAGAAACATTTTTTATCGTTTAATCTGGCACAGTTCAAACTCCTATTCCGTAAATATGATCTTTGATACATGGCGTAGGATGATGATTCTGCAGATCAAAGAATATATCATTGTGTTGTACGTAAATTAGAGTATAAATTCGGGGTCAAATATTTTTTTGTATTTGTTATTTTTAGTTGTAGCTGTAAATTATCGAATTGGGTTTCGTTCTGGCCCAGAATTCGGATTAATTTCGAGTAATAGAGGAGAGAATGAGGAAAACCACGAAACATGTATTTAGAACTGCTGACAACTTTATTTTTATAATAATTTTTATTGCAAAGTTATAAATAAAGTTTTTCGTAATGCTAATGATTTAGTCAAATTTATCTGCAATGAAAAGTTTACTTCCAGAATTGTTATAATATTACCTTCCATGTGTAAGATACCATGCTATTTTGTTACTTCGAGAGAGATCCCTAATGTATAACAATATTACACATAACTCTTTAAGTTTCGAAAAGGCGAACCGTTTGATATAAGTAAAACTAAACCAACACTTAGTTGGTCTAAAAAAATGTGACATGTTCAAAGGAGAGACTAGTGATCTCATTCAAGAGCTATGCGAGTCTTAAAGTATTGGTGTACTTTGGTTGTTTTTTTGTTGTTGTTGAGGTTTCTTTGTGTATTATCTCAAATAGACTTCGATCTCAGGCGTTAGTCATACTTTATCAGAATGGGTGTACAGGAAAGAACAATACTTTCTCATTTAAGTGGGAAAAATATATAGGTATTACGAGATTTCCAACTATACTATTTGCCAACGAAAGTGGCGTCTGGCAGCTTAGGACAATTGCCCGAACTCTGCCGGCGCTTCACAACTAAGGAGCACCTCTCCGGTGTGTATCTCTTAATCACTTACATTACATTAATTCCTGTCGCTCGTCTTGGAGCATAGAGCTTCCGTGAAACGCTTCCATCGAGTCCTGTGGTTGGTCAGCTTCTTCACTTCATTCCATGTCTTTCCATTCCCAGGCATTCCTCATCGATCGTCCTCTTCCAGGTCTTCTTTGGATGGCGACGTATTCGAGATCCTTGTGGGTTCCAGTTAATCACTTACTGGTCCCCAAAAATTGACAACCTTACTTTTTTATTTAACAATTTATTATCATTATGTAATATTTGTATTCTATATTGAACCGCGAATAAAATGAGTCCAAATACAATATAATTATGATAAAATAAAGGATAGGATCAACCGTAAATAAAAGAAATAACTTGACTTAAACCCTATATTTTGTCGTAATCATATACACTTTAGATCCATTTTCTTTGTAACTACGTAGACTGCAAAACATTGGTATTTGGAGGCTGAGCGGTGTGCTCATTAGGGTTGGAGGGACCGGCAGAGTTCGGGGAAGTATCCTATGCTGCCAGACGTCACATTCGTTTGCAAATAGTTAAATCGCTGATAAAAATAAATTATTGTTACTAACGTAATACTTCAATAAGTCGTTAGTTATACAAAATATCCATTTAGTGAAATTGTATAAATGTTTTTAATTTAATACACGAACCCCCCCTTTTGTATCAGTTCTTTGAAACTAGTTTCACAATGTATGTGCAGTTAAGGAGAATTCAGTTTAATGAGTACTTAGATACCAATATGATTTCGAGTTTTACAAATAAATGTTAAGTGGTCAGCAGGATTTTGAATACAATTTATTGATTTTCTTTTGGGAAGAATAATTAAGTTTATATTGAGCGTCGTAATACACATTGTTATAGTTAACCAAAATTTTCAGAGTTCAGAGGTATTTATTAATTAAATTGTACTTCATAAGTTGAGTTTGACAAACGTTTTCGTATTTTGGTATAATCGGGCGGAGTGGTTTCCCTCATATCCCAGGGAAAAAATTAATTTATGAGCACTTGAAAACAATTTTTGGAACATCAGTAAAAACAGTTTATAAATTGAGATTCCAGAGGTAGATAAACTTAAATAAACTATGGTGACTCCGTAATCAATCCTCATTTATTACCTGGCTGTTCTTTTGCTCGTAGGTGGTTCACACATTTCATTCTCCGTAAAACGCCGGATTAGACTTTGGCGCAGTCCGATCGTCCTCCAGCGTTGCGGCGGTGCGCAATCGAACCTTGCCCGCGGCGGCAGCGGTGGCGACGGAGGTGGTGCTTGAGGCGCGGCATCGCGTCTCCGCAGTCAAGTGTCGCTCAACATGTGGTCGCGACGGCAACTCTCGTCATGGCTGCGCCTCGTGATGCTGTTGGTGTTGATCGCGCGTGCGTCCACAGCGCCCAGAAGGTTATGGGGAGACGACGACGACGATGGAGGAGGGGACCCCGACACCTTGCAGGTAAGATAAAAAAAATATAATAATTGATCTTTTAACATTTGTCGTATTTTTCAATATGTGTATTGCGCTGGTGGAGTAAGCGTGGTTCAGTGGCTAGAGCGCTCAGCTGCTGGCTGGACGGCCGGTGTTCGATATCTGGTGGGGGAATTTTCATCTAAATAAATACATTTATTGCGTCAAGACTTTTGAAGAGAATTGTTTTCCGGACTAAGTAGCCGCGGTCGTTATCTGCGCCCTCGTAAGCCACGTCCCCACTGACGATGCTTATTATAGCTGTAAGCGATACGTCTGGAGAAATCCAACTACGACTACGGCTACTTATCCCAGAAAACAATTATCTTCGTCAAATAAATTTATTGCCTAAAAATTAGTTACAAACTGCGTATGACTACATAGAGGACAATAAACTAATTTACTCTCCGGTAGCAAACAAGGAACCATCCCATCAATTCCGATCAAGGGCCCTTAGGTAGAGGTAGGTTTAAAATTTCAAACACACTCCTAAGATAAGAATAAAAATAGTTCGGTGGTGTTGTCATATTAACAGAATACCAACATTTGTATTTTTAAAACCACAATAAATGTATTTCACATTATTATTAACATTAGTATTACATATTATTACGAACTATAGATTTTTCGGAAAATTTTGTTTATAAATCGTAACAATTAAAATAACTCTTAAGTTCGAGGTTTATTATTTAAATAGACGACTCTCCTAGGCAAGAACCTAGAAAGCCTGTAAAAAAACCCGCCTCTACCGGAGGGAAAACGGAAGAAGAAACCGGCGTCTATCCTGGGGTGAATCCGACTGGAACCGAGATGCATGCCACATCTCCTCTTTCTTGCACAAAGACCTAGTAATTGCGAAAACTCTGTGAACCCCTATGGGCACACCTTAGACCCGTTGTAGGAAAGTTCGACTCAAGATTGTTTCTCTGTTAAATATATAGGTATCTCCAAAGAAACCTGATGGTGAAGTGCCACAATCCTTTCACGAAAACCGTGTAAATTTCCGTTCGTGAGAAACGTAAAAGTTTAACTATCGGATTTTTTTATTATAGACCCCTCATTTTGAACTGCTGTAGATGCCACAAAAAATCGTAGAAAAAAAGCTATTAAACACTATTAAATTTGTCTTGTTCTTCTGCTTATACTCAAGTAAAAAAATGGTTCTAAGAATGAATAATACTGTTTTAATAACAGAAATGTTCAAAAAAAAAAAAAACGCGAAATATTTACCCTTTTTTCAATATGTCGAATCTATCTATTTTTTATTAAATAAACTAAGTGTGTCAAAAATAATTCTTATTCAGCAAATGTTAACTATTATGTTTGTGACATTTCAACATTTCGAGCTTCTACATGGGAAATATGAGTTTCGCATGTAGAAAACCTTTTATAAAAACATTGCTAAAACGACCAGGCGCATTTTAAAGGAATGAAATGTACATTGGCGCCTACAGTAAAATACCTTGATCACATGAGCAATGAAATTAAACGTTTGAAACTTAGTATGTAATCATAAATAAGTGATAAACAGAACTGTGTTTTCATTTAGCGACTAGCGGCGCTGAAACGGTCAAGTACAGTCTGGTCCTGCTACATTGACTGGAGTCCAAAGTTGAGGTGATAACATATCGATGACGCGAATAATTTAAAGAACACTTCATGCCGTAGATATCATTTTCATCAGTATTTCATTGTTTTATTTGACACTAACTCTCATTTTGGCAGCAATGACGCGCTAATCAGATTTTCTGGCGGATCATTTCCTTAGGGGTTAACATAACAAGAGGTCCTTTGTATACGATCCCTTCTTTCTTTCTTCACTCCCCTCGTTTCCCGTCAGTAGTTGCGGATAGTTTTATGACTTCTTGGGCTGTTGCCTGCAACTTGCTTATACTTGGAACCTCTCTACTGAATGATTCTAGAAGTCTCCGCTTCCTTCACTCTGCGCTAAACAACAGCAGGACCAGAACGTACTTGACCGCTTCAGCGCCAGTGCTAAACCTAACATTCACCGATATATATATATATATATATATATATATATATATATATATATATATATATAATATGTGTGTGTCAAAAAAGCAGTACAAACTGTGTATGACCTCATGAAGGACAATAAACTTATTTACTCTCCGGAAGCAAGCAAGGGACCATCCCATCAATTCCGATCAAGGATAATATTATATAATCATTAGATTGACGAAACAATTCACTTCTAATACTGTACATTTGAATATTATTATTATTTTAATACTGCTTAATGATATTAAACGTGAAAATATTTCGTTTATTCTAAGATCTGTACTCGAAAACTTGGTTTTATCAATTTAGTTGATTGTAATAATATTTTTAAAAGTTTAACGTTATTTTTTGAGAGTTATTTGCTTTTATCTTAAAGTAGTAATAAAACGATGAATTTGTCACTTTAAAAATTAATTTCACCAACAAGGGATAGTGAAATTTTGTTGCTGCGCACATTGCTATTGAATTAACTCTGTACGAATCGGTTCTCTTGCTACTGATAACTAATAGGGATGGTCGCAGTTATTACGTTCAAGGTTAGAAGGATGATATCTGCCACAGTTATGAAGTTGCAGAAAAAAAATGTTATACTATCACTCTGGGGATGTCCATTTCGGGAATACACCAAATTACATCGATGTCCGTTGGTGCCAATATTCCGATCGAAATACCCGAAACAAAAACGGCCGGGATATAATAATAAGTAGACATAATACAATAATAATTTTGTACTGTAATAAATTCTTACGCAAGTTCTATAACATATGCGTGATAAAAGTATATACAATGAACACAAAATGTAACGAATTAACATTATTATATTGAATGTTAACTGATTAAAAAACATTTATTAAAAAATTATGGGATATTTAAAATTATTGAGTTTGTTCTCTAAAATCAATTAATTCCTTAGTATCCTTGTTTCAAAGGATTCCTTTGTAAGAACAGCAACGATGTCTCAAATACGTGTTTGGTTCTCAGTAGATGAAACAATGGTGCACAAAGTTAAAACTGTTCCAGAGCTTTATTATATAAAATATAATTATACCTAGAAAGGTACTGGGTAATTTGTGGGAAAGAATCTCGTTTTTTTACATGTAGAAGTATTTTCTTACACCTACCAAGTGTTGTAGCACAGAAATCGTTTAATCATCCGGTTGGAAAAGATACTCCGAGCTCCTGATTGGGTGGAAGCGATATCAACATCGCTGCGTCGTATCGTCCCTTTCTAGTTTTAATTCTACTATAGTTTAATCATTGCTTCTTCTCTTTAATTGTTTCACTCCCTCATTGCCTTTGAGGTAGTAAAAAAGTAAAAAAAAAAAAAACATTTTCTCCTTTCGCAGGAACTTGAGTACGGTGAAGAGGAGGCAGATACAGAAGCCAATGAAGAAATCGAAGGAGCGCAAGTCAGTTTGGAGTTGACTCAGTTCGATTATTCGGATGCGTGTGTCGCCATTGCGGACGCACGATGGCGCTGGTTGCTCGCTGGCGAGCCTGGCACTGGGAAGGAAGAAGCTACATTGGTGAGTGAAGATCGAATTTACATTCCTAATTTAAAGTGATTTGAGACGTACGGAGTGCATTCTATTATGCTACGTTTTCAACTAGGGATTTCACTTCACGGTCCAGACAAATTTCTGGTTGTTACCTTTAGACTCCCCTGTTACCCATGGGCTCTCCTTCCCGAACCCAATGTCCGTCGTTGGAAGCATTATGACCCCTATCTTGCTATATCCAAATTCATCATTAAATAAATAATTTATAAAAGATGTACAGAGAGGTCCTGTAATGCAATTCGTCTGACTTTATAGGTCGCTGACCGATTCTCGGATTTTGACATATTAATTCGGAAAGCGCAATGAAAGAGCTCGTGCTTGGATTAACACATTGAAAGAGATAATCGCCTATACTTGCTTTTTCCGGATGTTATGCTAAAGGGTCTTGCGATATGCTTTCCTAGTCTTCTATTGTGCCTCGCAACCAGTGGTTTGTCAAAACCAGTTTAATTCTTTATTCATGCAATATTAGTTGAGATGTGATATACATTCAGTACTTTCATCATTTTGCTGTACTATAGACAATCTTGTCGCAAGTATTTTGAAGATTTATCGTAACCGTTTATTAGGCACCACAACATCCTTTATACTTACTTTTCTTTCTCTTTACCGAACGTTGACAGAAGGGTAACAAATATTTGTTGAAAATATTTCATTAATATGCATTTCCATTTTATGAAGTGGTAAATTTTTTTTCATTCTAGTCATAAAAAACGAAGAGATTTTTTCGCAGATTTTTATTTAATTAGGGTAGACTCATACGAAATATTTTTCTATTTTATAATTTTCACAACAATCAATTGTATTAAATTTATTACGATTTGTTTTGTTTGAAATAATTTCCACGAGGAATAATTATATAATAATTGAATTTTCCACTCATTGTACTTGAATTTTACTGATCTTCATTATACCAGTTGGGTTGTGCTGATTGTGAAATACTCGGTTTTGCCATGAGATAGGAAAGGAAGATAGCTTTATACTAACTTCTTTGGGATGAGTCATGCAAAATCATTGCCATGCAAGAGATATATGAATTCAATTGGTATGTAAATTCAGACAAAAATTCTTACAAAACAGCTGCCCGTGGAACCTCAAACCTCCGGATAGTAGTTTCTTAATAACCCATTAATATAAGTTGAATTAGAGCTCAGTTCAATGTAACCATTCTAATAGACATGTGTTTAATTAATTTAGGTTTCAATTATCTTTGCGGTAAACATATGTTACGGGAAGAGTGAGTGAAGAGAAAGCAACTCTTTTCTAAGGATTTTGGGAAATAATAATAATAATAATAATAATAATAATAAACTGCGTATGACCACGTGGAGGACAATAAAGTAGTTTCAGCACACTCCTAACTATAAAAAAAATAGTTCGTTACGTGTCATAACATTAACATGCCCAAAATTTGTATTTAATAAAACACAAAAAAAGTTCTTTCTGCATTACGAATTATTCAAACTATAGATTTGGAGAGTATTGTTTATAAAGCGTAACTATTAAATAAGACTAAATTCGATATTTATTATTTCAATAGATGCCCTTACCTAGGCAAGAGCCTAGAGTCTATAAAATACCCGCCTCTACTCAAAGATGTTATTAAAATCAGAATTTTAAAAAATGAAGCCCCTCTTTCTATTCATTAAAGGAAAGGGAATTTGAAAACTGAACGGAATAATTCGTTATTACATTTAGATGTAATATTATAAACAGACGGACAATGCTATTTCAAATTGTGAATCTGTCTCTGATAATAATGGCTTTCACGTCTCTTTCCTTACAATTTTTGAGTAACTTCTGGAGATTTAGTAACTCAATTGGTAAATTTTTGTTGCTGATATTCTGTATCCGATGTATCAAGTTTCAATTTATACATTAATGCCCGAACTCGCTGCTTTTATTGAGTTTTTCTGAATAATGGTTGGAAGAGTTGCGTTATTCTGCTCAGATATTCCATTGAGTAACTGTCTACGTTGCTGCAACGTCTGGTTCAGTCATAAAACCACTCCTCTTTATTACGCATCTTGTTCGGTTTATGGGTTGCTGTTGGCGACATGGAAATAAATGAAGAGATTGATATGTGAGATAATTTTTGCGTTCGTCGCTCTTTGTGCCCCTCTTGCAGACAACAAATTGGTCAATGACATTCGTTTTTCTAGCGATAAGCTACAAATTTCGGAGAGGATTAGTGAAAGATTCGAATAACGTTTGTATGGAATGAAAGAAGAGCTGTACTAGCGTCTCGTAACGTCGTGGAATGATCTACTCTGCCGAATAAGGCAAGGTTTGCAACTAGGGTTTTCCCTTCCTACTCCAGACAAATGTCAGATTGGTTTTAGTCTCGGTGGCTGGCCATCAACTCTTTCCCAAACACCTCCAATGCGCTTCGTTGGAATCATTATTACCCCTATCTTTCCACGTCCTTCACCATCCTGTCAACATTTTATTAATATCAGTTGCCTTCTTTCTGCTGTTGCCTACTTTGTTACTCTATTTTACTACTGGTCATCTTTTGGCTACTTTCTGCTGTTGAACGTGAATAAAAGGTGCAATGTACTGAATAGTAGTAAAACTCATACCGGTTTCTCCAAAATATTTTGGTCGCTTTGTTTTTCATGGAAACATTTGTAATTAATTGGTCGTTTTAAAAAACTTAATGTTTCAAAATTAATTTGATTGTTTCCCGGCAAATAAGTATAGCCATAAGTATATGACACAATAGAAGTATTGAACCTGTCCGTTTAAGATTGAAGCTAAGAAAAATTAGTATCGCTGCTTTTACCAAAACCTTTATTTCTTTAAAGGTGTCCTAGGTCCACATTAATACGGGTGGAGGAGCATTATACGAATCCCGGGTGCATGATTACGATTTCAATATTACCTCTAACGACCTGTATCAGACTTAACGATAAGATTGAAATATATATTTTGAAATATATATTTTAATTTGAATGAAGTCGTTGAAGTTAATAATCTACTACAACTTTACTTCTTAATTATCATCTTCACCACACATCGGAGTCCGATGAGTTAGCGAGTAGTGTTGAGTGGGGGAATGGATAGTTCTAGTTCAATCCCCGATGCAAACGTGGAATTTTTACGTATGCCTATCGTTTAAATTGAATCGCAGATCTACCCTTCGTGAAATCCGGAAGGTGTACTAAAGCTCGTATTTGCGAGCAGTGTCGTGCGCAGAAAAAATCTTGGAGGGGGCTTTAACCTCCGAATAATCTTAGGTGTGTGTGTGTGCGGGAGGAGTATCATGCTCAGCTGTCCATACATTAGCATACAATTTTAAATCACAGTGCGTACCGTAGTAGCAATATCAGAAAATAGTTTAAATATGTGACTAGACCTAATATTTTCTCTAATTTTAAAATTACTTACTCTGAGGAGGGCGTTTGAGCCCCCGAGCACCCCCTTGCGTACGCCTCTGCTTGGGAGGTTGTACTACTTGAAAAGTACTTCGCGATCGTTAAATTTTGGACACCAATGCAATTTCATTCAAGACACGATATCTTCGTCTGGCGTCGTATCTCCGCCTCCCCACAACGTTGTCGAATATATATATACATATATATCTCACGTGAACTTCCAATATCCGGCTGTCGCTCACGTGTATTTCGTTTCTCCCTTAGCGGCCTTGAGCCGAGGATTCTTTCACCGCTTATCTGAGCATTTCTTTGAGGTTTATGAGCCCTGGTGACGTCAGTCGCCTTCGGACCTTGCCTTCCTGTGTGTTCCGGCGGAGGCCTTATCTGGACGCTGACGGCTTTTAATTGTCGTCTGCAAAAATCCCGCGATTGCGTTGGTGGACTTGCGGATCCGGTGCAAAGATGGCGATAAACCTATATCAAGTGTTGTGCATATTTAAAAAATATAAAAATATAGTATATCGTAACTTTTTTTAGATTAGTTTTCTTAAGTTTAAAATGCCAGAGTACTTAGTTTGTTGGACTTAATTATGAAACATTGCATAACTTTCAATTGTTTTTTTAAAATTTGAATATACGAAATATTATTTGACGTGTGTGAAAAATATAATGTATAAAAACTACCCATCATTTATTAATTATTTTGCTTTTTTTCTCAATTGGAGAATTTTCCATTGTCTTATTGCTTTTGTGGGCTATGTAAAAGTATCCTCCACTAATTGCGTCATTACATTGAACTAATTCGTAAGAGTGAAACTAATCGATTTGTCGAACTTTCCTCACATCCCTTTAAATGACTGAATAGGCGTGACATCTCCTAAGTTATTAAACGAATACTATATTACATCTTCAAAGTTGGTTTGCCAATTCAATCAGATATCTAAAACGAATTACAGATGGCAATTTTCTTTAATTGTAATTTCTATCAGCGATATTCTCATTCTCTGGTCACGATGTTGCTATGTCTCATAATATTCCATAAATTATAATTCCGGTTATAAGATTCGTTCAACGAAGACTGATTTTAGACGTATTTAATTCAACCTGTCCGTTTATGATGAGGAATAAAGTTCACCAATGAGTAAAAACGTTTTGAATGTGAGCATATTTGTAAATATAAATTTTTTTTTGAAAGATGATTGCAATAGTCGGATAAATAGATTTACAATTTTCTTGACAACTGCACCGACGTCGAAGAGTTGTCAGAATAAATTATTGATGGGTCAAAACGAAAAATATCATTGAGAATTTTCTTTTCACAGAACTAAGAAGTATAAAAACATAATTAGCCCAGTGGACTTGGTAATACATAAAAATTGTTGGAAATACGGGGAGTGTAGACGTGTTTTTGAAGACGTTTACAGCATCACACAAATAGATCTTGTTTTGAATGGACGTCCTTCAGAATTTGCCGCAGCTCTGCCTCCCGAGTCTGTATTCAATAGGAGGATGCACGTGATTACAACTTGCATTCTTTTCTAATTACTTGACTGATGCTAGTGAGGAAGGTCATGTTTGCGAGGTTGCATATTTATTTTTCTTATCACTGCAACACTAGGGAAATGACGGGAAATGACGGGAAATGTGGTTGGATATATACATACTTGTGAAACTAAATTCGAAGAGTACAAATAATATAAAATAGATTACAAAAAAATTAATTATTTACTTCTATACGAAAATAGTTAATTCAATGAGGCGACTAAATTAAATAATTAGTTATATGCTATGTATCCATTTAATTTAATTGTCTATAAATTGAGTGATTACTATTTTTTATTTTAAAGAACGCAATACATTGACGCCATCGTTTAATGGAAGTTTTATTCTTGAAATGAATTTTTGAACTACAGTGAACTTAAATCGTTCGTTCTGTTCAATTTTTCTTTTTGTAACAGAGGAATCCTATAACAAACATTTATATTGTTTACTGTGCGATAGACCTCTTCTGAACCTCTATGCACACAATTATTCTGATGCTATCAAACAAAGCAAAAGAAGGAAAATGAATAAACGTGAACGGTACGAGTATGGTATATTCGAATGTAGATGCTTTTAGATTAATATTAGAGTTCTAATTACCCTGACGTTGGCAAGCCCTAAAACCCCAATTTAAAAAAATATTAATATTGCATTCAATAATTTTATTGACTCTTAAATTATTGATTCTTTATTGACTCTTAAATTCAAAAACTTTGGTTGTAGTAATGTCTAGAAATTGCATAATATTTATAAAGCTTGTGTACTCGGGGTAATTTGGTTTAGTACTCATGTAAACAGGCATGCCCAAATGGAGGTGCCTTTACGTTTACTTTACTCTGTATCTCATAATTGTCAAAAAGATATATTGTATTGACCTAAAACAGGCGGACTTTTTAAGTGTGTAATTGCTTGTCCTAATATTAGAACCGGTTTTCCCAAAACTTCTACGCTAGGTAAACACTTAAACCGATTTATATTTGCAATAGAAAAACTTTTATTGCAAATATATTAAAATTTGTTTTAACAAATCTGTGATAGCGGACTGTAGGATATGTCACGTATCCGAAGAATGTCAGAAATTCGTGTGTAACCCAAGAAGATTATTTTTCGTTGAAGTGACTATTTCGTGACGTCTCCATATGAGGAGATGAATGTCGCATCGCTTCTTGTGGGAACTCCTTCAGCTGAACTGAGTCTTTTGTGTCTGACTGAAGAATCAACAAGAAGCTTGACATAAAGCAAACAATTTCGAATGAGGGAACACCTCCGTGGCCAAGGTTGACTGTAAGGTTGTTTTGGGGTGTGGAGTTGCCTCTTGACCCTCGATTGTTATTGACTCGACCTTGGTGTTAAAATATTTTTTACAGCAAACCAATTTGTAATGAACACTTTGCTTGGGTTTATTACCATGCAATATTACTACGCGCAAAAGAGATATTCTCGTTACCTACCCCAATCTAAGAATTACAGTACTATAATTGTTGTTAGCGAATATTGAAGTATTTAATGGTTTGATTACGTGTATATCTATTATCGGACTTTTTATTATAGACCCCTCACTTTGAACTGCTGTAGATGCCACGAAAAATCGTAGAAAAAAACTAATTAACAACTTTAAATTTGTCTTGTTCTTCCGCTTATTTTCAAGTGAAAAAAATGGTTTTAAGAATGAATAATATTGTTTTAAGAAAAGAAATGGTAAAAATTTCGCGGACTTTTTTAAATGTTTTTCCCGATACGTCGAATTTACTATTGTTTTTATAAAATAAACTAAGTGTCAAAAATAATTCTTATTCAGCGAATGTTAACCATGACGTTTGTGACATTTCAAAATTTGGAGCTTCTACATGCAAAATATAATGAGTTATTAACCTTTTCCAAAAACATTGCTGAAAACGNACACATCTTCAGAAGAATGCTATATGACGTTACAGTTAAATGTAAACGTTTAAAACTACTTCTGTAACCTCCAGCAAATGATAAATAAAACCATGTTTTAGATAATCGGCCAGCGGTTTTCGTCACGGGCGTTGTTGCCAGCGCCGTATTCAGTCAACAGGCTGGACTCACAGCTGACAAAACTATACGTCAGTGAAGTGATACGCGCGGCAACAACGCGCGTGACTGAACTCCATCGCTGGTCGCTAATTGAAAACATGGTTTTATTTATCACTTGCTGGAGGTTACACAAATAGTTTTAAACGTTTATATTTAATTGTAACGTCATCATGACATTCTTCTGAGTGTCACAGAATAAATTTTATTCCATAATAATGTATCTGGTCGCTTTTTAGCAGCGTTTTCGAAAAAAATTAATGACTCATTACATTTTGCATGCAGACGCTAGAAATTAATAAGTTGTCACACATATAACAGTGATCATTTGCTGGATAAGAATTATTTTTGTCACTCTTAATTTATTTTACAAAAAAGGGTAAAGTTGACGTATCGGGAAAAGCGGTAAAAATTTCGCGTTTTCTGGAACATAACTGTTCTTAAAACAGTATTATTCATTCTTAGAACCATTTTTTAACTTGAATATAAGCAGAAGAATATGACAAATTTAATAGTTTTAATTAGTTTTTTTACAATTTTTTACAATTTTTACAATTGTGGCATCTACAGCAGTTCAAAGTGAGGGGTCTATAATAAAACTCCTTTAATAGTACTTGTGTTATTTAAAAAATCTGAAAAAGTAATTTGGATGTAGTATTTTGGATATCCTCGACATATATTTTAACACCTAAATTGATATAACTCGTCAAAACTTTCGTAATTTTCAGATACGAGCTATTAGTTCCATTTAATTATGTATTCGCTGATTTATTATGTAATTGTTTTATTTCTGTAGAAAATACACGGCTCACGTGTTGTCTGTCTGATGTCTGACTAGAAAGTACCTCGAGTTTGGACATTGAGACGCGAAAGACCCGAAAGAACCAGACTTCAGTTTATTGAATTGGTTGAACGTCTTTGATCACGAATAAACAAAGAAATTATATTTAAAATTTATCTTCATGTCACATAACTGGTTCCTTTCGTTTTGGAGGTTCTCAAATGTTTGTATTTTCATACTACGTTTATCATCAACCCCTTTTTATTCTACTTTAAATAAAACCTCGGCGAGATAATAAAAAAAATTCTCCTCCCTCATGTCAACACAGACAGGAAATGTTTTGTATCCATCTTTCATGTGGATATTCTGAATAGCTCTGTATTTAATTTTCGGAACTACTTTCTTAAAATATTGTATAAATAATCCCAAATGTGTGCTAATAATGGAATGGGTTTTATTTTAATGTTGAAGAATACGGGATTTTGATTTGCAGTTTGATGAGAATTAACTTCACAAATGAGAAATAAAAGTTTACTTCATATTTTGTTTATAGCTGAGCTACGCATATTCTGTGGAGGTAGTATATGGTGAAGAAGCAAATAAAAAGTCATATTTGTATTGTTGAGCTCACAAAAAAAAAACTAGTGAAAATTTTTATTTGGTTTAAATGTTTGTGCAATATGCTGTGTAATGAATGAGTGCACTGGGGATACAATGCAATAAATATGTTGCGAGGTATCATACTGTATCTGTAAAATCGATTTTCATATCCCGGCCTTAATTACTTTTTTAATTTGTGTCCTTTTATTACCACGGTTCACATCAAAACAAAAAGATCACAATTTATTGTTCAAAAGACAATCGGTAGCGTCATTATTGTTGAAGGACTCTGCACAAGAGGGGAGAATCATATAGGGACATCTGTCACACAACATCCTTGCCTATGTATGCGAGTGTGGGGTTCAGCGTGCTTTTTTTTCGAATCAGTGTTATCGTAAGGGCTGAATCATTACATCTCTGAACAATGCGGTACGTGGGTTTTTCCCGGCTATTGAAAAGAGGGGAACGAGTGTCAAGATAATACGTGGAAGAAAAAATGATTTCTTTGAAAGGGGGGGTGGGCGCATTCGTGTAGGAGCGCGGATCATGAAGATGACTTCTGTTTTAACTTTTGAGGTTTGCAGTCTCTCGGGAAATCGTGGAGGAAGGAATCAGTGTAGGAATTTGAAGGAATATTGAAAACAAGGTGAACAACTTTAGAGAGGATATCTATTTTCTTTCGAGTGAATTACTAGCTCTGAATTCTCAAATACTAAATAATTGGAAAACTGAAGTAAATACCTAATTTTTAAAGAAAAATCAGGTCCACACAAATAACTGTAGATTTTTATAGGAATGAGATTAATGTGAATTAGAACTGATGGGGACATTAAAATTGCAAATGGTAGTTCCTGAGATAACTATAATTCAGGAGCATTACATAAAAAATTAAATATAAAGAACATATTCGCGTATTTGTGGAACAAAATGTATTTGTGGTATATGTGGGCCAATTTGCGTTCTTGTATCGAAAATTTTAAAATTTAAATAGCATAAATCGAATTTGTCTTTGACGTAAAATATCCTTCAAACACGGACGAATTGCCGCCTAAAACTACCTATTCAAAGGAGCCTATAGAAAACTATTGGCTGACTGCCAGAGTAAGTCATCTCATTTTTTACCGGGACTTCGGGTCACATATGAATTCGACGCGAAATTTCCTGTCACATAGCATTTGGTGTGAACGTGATTTCATGATGCGCAGTCTGAACCCAATATTTGTATATGCGTCGGAAATGATACGCTCAGTACTATGTGCAGCAAAACGAGTCTATAATTTTAATGTTTAGTTCTTTATTTCTCACGAAAAGATGGTGTTCGTAGAGGGGAAAAAGTTACAAATGCGAAACAAACTATAAAGCAGTTATTTTTCTGTGATTTTTCAAATTTTGTTATTTTAATAATTTCCTGTGCAACTTGCTCTAAAGCGCGTCGAAATTTAAAATCCGGCTTTTATAAAATAAGATATGCAAATTATTTTCGTGTAAAAAGAGGTACACGTGTGGTAAAAGAGTAAACTACTGAACTTTATCCAAAAGATTTTCAAAGAACTTTACGGCTCGTTGGTCAAAATATAAACCGTGATGGGACGAACGCTTCGAGAACCATGGATAGGCGCCGCCCAGAGGCGATGACAACAGTGGCTGGAGTCTCGCAATTCGGAACGGGCGGCGGCGGCGGGCAGTTAGTGAGGCTGTGGCGTGGTGTGCGGGGGAGGAGTGACGGGGAGGCGGGAGGGAAGCAGGGATCGATGCGGGACACGCGCGTGAGCACGCGGGGGAAGCTGCTGCTGCTGCTGGATCTGGAGGTGGTGTTCCAGCGTAGCGCCAGCTGCGAGCCCAGTGGATGGCGCTGGGGTGTGTAGCAACACTGCAGTGGCACGCAACGTGATTCGGATTTATTGAGTTAGCAATATTTTAAACGATCTTGTAATTACACTTTTTACTCAACATACAACGTTCCTACCGCGTATTTCAGTCACCGTCATGTGAATGTTTATAAATACTGGTGAATTAAGTCAAAATAAACAATTTAAGACTTTCGAGTTTATTAACATTATTTTCTACTTTGAAGAACTCAACGTTTCGGCTTAAGGTTTAAGTCGCCGTCAGATGAGATTATAATGGACGTTAATAGTAAATATTAAATAAGGACTTTGTCTACAAACAAGGGCGCTTAAGATATTACAATATTAATATGATAGTAGATGATAATATTGTCAATCGTATACTCGTATATTAAGTTTGCGTTAGTTTTTAAGATTGTTACTCATGAGCGGAACTTTATTCCTATATCAATATCAACTTGGTAGATGAAACTAAAAAGAATTATTAAGATTGGACTTCGAGCTTATAGTTTAGTACTTAAGTTATCACGCAATTAAAAAACGTTTTTATCTTTACCTATAATATACCTTTCATAACAGGAGAGACTAACAAATTTTCAGCAATGATTAAAAGATCCTTTCCACGTTTTTGTCATTGCTTTTTGTGGTTGTTGATAGTTTATTTACTCACAATGAGTCAAAACTATTTACTTGGGTTTGTGTATGAGGTTAACACAATCTAATAATCTGAAAATATTTTAATGAATTATTATTTTTCATCAAAACATTTATTTACTACTAGGAAAATTTGCCACAANCACGCAATTAAAAAACGTTTTTATCTTTACCTATAATATACCTTTCATAACAGGAGAGACTAACAAATTTTCAGCAATGATTAAAAGATCCTTTCCACGTTTTTGTCATTGCTTTTTGTGGTTGTTGATAGTTTATTTACTCACAATGAGTCAAAACTATTTACTTGGGTTTGTATATGAGGTTAACACAATCTAATAATCTGAAAATATTTTAATGAATTATTATTTTTCATCAAAACATTTATTTACTTCTAGGAAAATTTGTCACAAACTCAATTTTAAAATGTTTTGTCTAATCGATTCGGCGAAGATAATGTTTGGATTATAGAGTTGGTAGCTCTTGATGAAATCTATTGATAGTTTCAGCATTTTGTTTGCATAATTGTAATTAACCAGGATCAAAGGGAAGTTTGTTCTCGGCTGTTGTGACAGGGAGACAAAGCCGTGGAGTTTCCTCTGTTCTGGGAGAGGGAGAGCGCTTAACCACAAAACGCGACAGGGGCAATATTAGCCAGGCGCAGTAATAAATTATCTTGCGGGTAATATTTGAGTGGACATATTTTTTCTTTTCTGAACTCTGATCATTACATATGGCCATAGATCTAGAAGCATTTCAAGGTTATCTTAAAAAATAATTGTGGAGTATGCGCAAAAGCTAATTTTTGTCATAAACGTTATCAATGTACAGAACTATTTTCCTATTATATTTTTTGTTCCCGTTAATGACTGATTTTTTTCACTCTGTATCGACGGTTTAGAATCTTGTATTTATTTAATTCGGATATACATGGAAAAAGTCTCCTTCGTTGATCTTGTTTCGAATTTGAAGTACGCGTCGAGTCAATTCATAGTCTTGACCACGTCACATTGACTAGACCGAAATAGTGTAGTCTCTGTCTTCCGTCTATCTCTTCGGCGTAGACTAATGTTTTAGCTTTGCGAAGATAAACACGTTTACTAACCCTCCAACCGAAAAAGAAACCAAACAATTAATTACTGTGTTACTTCAATGGATTATTGTTATCGGTTGCAAAATTTCCCATTGTGATATCGTCCGCAAATCGTACAGAAAGCAGGAAAGGAAGACTACTCCTAATTATAATACTTCGGAAAACTGAAGGAGAAACTTTGAAAAATGATTTACATGACAACTATACTTAAAAACTGTCTTCACTGTATTTTTTATTATAACCCTGCAGAAGTTTCATCACAGTAAATATCTGTTAAACAGGTATTGTGGCATATAATTACCACAGTGACCAGAGAAATACTTTTTCAATATCTTTAAAGATTGCTTGGAACGTTTGAATATCTGAGAGAAATTTTATTTTCAACAATTTTTCCTTGGTCTTAAAACATTCTGCATTCGTTATTTAAACTGATTAGATATTGAGACGTGTTTTCAGTAATTAATGGGATGTTGTCGAACTTTGCTAAGGTGAGCATCAAATTATAAATTATTTTGAAGGGAATCTTGGAATGTACGGAAGAAAAAAAACTACCAGAGCAGAAGAGATATATTTCTCGTTCCTTTTTTAAAGCTACGCGGGGATTGGTTCGAGAAAGTTGCGGTAAATCCAGGATTTTATTGTGGGAGAAGCTTAAATCTCCGGGAGGTCTGGGGGTCAAGGAAATGAAGAAAATTTGGTACCAAATAATACAATTTTAAGGCAATTTACGGTACAGTAAAATTACAACCCATGCAAATAATATGTATACGCACCAAATATACTTATTTATGCATGTAATACGAAAAAAAAAAAATTCACTCATTCTTAGAGGGGAGGTTGAATCTATAAATCAACCATTGTTCGTAATCTTTATTTTTGCAATGAACAAGCTTACGTGTCAAAGCGTGTACGAGAATTTAACTTCCGAGTTTGTCTTGTAGTAATTCGAGAGAAAGAATTAGTGAATTTAAATGGGCAGCGTGAGGAACAGTGTGTCCTCGTATACGTTGACCAGATCAAGTTACAACAATAAGCTCAACCATGTGGACGGTGGAAGTATTGTAGTTGAAATTTCCATTGATGGTGGTGGTGGTAGCAGCATCGCGGTGAGGATGATGGTGGAGGAGGCTGATGTCATTGGAGATGATAGAGGATTGGGGTGGAGGAGTGCATTGTCCGCGTGCGAGGGGGACCTTTCTTTGTGCCCTTTCCGCTCGCCTGCTTGCCCGTCACAGCGCCCGACCGCACGCATTCCGCCGTAGAGGCTGCGTGCGGAGAATGCGTCTGCAGAAAGCTCTACCTCGCCCTCCTTCTCCCTCCGCCCCAGCGTCTGTCCCTAGCGCCATCTCAACCATCCTCAGCTGCTTCTTTCTCGCGTTGTTACTGCTCTTACTCATCTGCACTATCTCCCTTTTCCCTCTCTGTTCGCGGCTGTGATTAGTTTCCCCAAGAAGAGATTTCCTTTTGTCCTTCTAATGTTTACGGGATTGAATTGCGCCGGTTGTATTTGCTGAAGAAAAATACATGGTCTTGGATTAAAAATGATATTTTCTACCCTGTATTTTATTCGGTTACACTTTAGATTTCGCTGTATTAATCTTGCTTCTTGCCCGGAAGACATTTCGATAATTCACTGAATAGTATCGGGGAGCAAAAATTCTTTAAGGCAACTATGATCGAACATTGTTCGACGTAATTATTTTCCAGACTTAACGTTTCTTCATATATCATTCTTTTATGTTCTAGTAATGCTTCTAAATTATTTTAAACTTTGTGACTCATTTTTCACAAATTTATCTAAAATTTCATATTATTTATTATTATCCCACAACTCCCTGTACTAAAATATTTAATATTCTCTTCTTTTGTTTATAAATTATGATGTTTTTATGTTGCGTGATTGTCAATCATAAAAAAATATTTGCGCATCATTTACTTCCGAAATATAACGGAAATAGTAAGGTCACCGAATCGTATCATTCAAAGTATTTATATTTAATCGCGAAGGAACCGAATGATAAGTGTAAATATGATGGATTGTGCTTAGAATGCGTTCGATGTTGCAATGTATTTAAAATATT
Source organism: Laupala kohalensis (assembly GCA_002313205.1). NCBI lineage: Eukaryota > Metazoa > Arthropoda > Insecta > Orthoptera > Trigonidiidae > Laupala > Laupala kohalensis. The sequence goes on along the minus strand of NNCF01131265.1, from coordinate 124,997 downwards.
GGATGAAACGGATACAAATGACAATTATCCATTAATGTGTGAATATTATTTAAATAATGTAATGAATATCATTTTATAAACCTATTCTAGATTCATTTCACTATTTAATTGCTTACAAGAAATTTCAGTTCTTTATTTTCTGCCGATACACGCCAGTATGCGAACCAGTAACATTGAATAGCTGTTTCCTGTGGTCTTTATGAAATGTAATTACTTGGTAATTGTGGAGCTTTAGCAACATTATCAAAGAATGATAAATTAAAAGTCGTTTCTATGTTGCTCATTTTTTTTAATTATTGGTATTAGAAAGCTTTTTCGGCTGCATAGCAACCATCGTCAGTAACATACACTGGAAAATATAAATGTACATAAGATGACAATAATAAAATAATAAAA